>JBBCBC010000010.1:37554836-37779002 GCA_037126765.1 Stenogyne calaminthoides
TGACAAGGATGTGGCACATCGTCGCCTACTCCTTTCTTTCTTTTTGTAATATGCTCAAGCAAAGCAAAGAAAGATAAAACTTTTATCCCTCCCCGGACAAGCGTTATGCAAGGGCCGCTGGCATGAGCATGTATGATTCCCCGCTGGCTTAAAATAGGTGCGAGTAAACTTTCACTTCGCATCTATTCCGTCTTTCCAAGATGCCCCGAGCATCAAGATCGCATCTTATTTTGGGTGGACTTTATGACATCCTCTCCCTTCAGAGTGCGAGATTTTGGGATTCATAGGACTCAATACGGGCTTATCATCGCTAAGCAAAAGAAGTAACGCGGAGGGCAAATCATGACTCTTCCGAAAGATTCGAGTCCGGGAACGTGGCTTCAACTCGCGCTCGCAACGAATGTGAGGTAAAAAGCTCAGATCCGGATAGATGCTCAATTCAGCTAATTATTCATGAATCGAGCTGGATTTTACGTCTGGGGCATACTTTCTTTCCTTTTTTTTCTTTTTTTTTTCTTTTTTTTCTTAACTATAAGTATGCCCCTATTTATAGAACCGTCCCCAACCTAGTCTTTGGCATAGATAGTTGGTGCTAGCTCTCTTATTTTTTCTCTCTCGCTTTTGACATCTGTTCGGCTTTTTGACTCTTGCTCAAAAAATTAACTTATCCTGCATGGCCGCCACCACTTGTCAACTTCGCCCGACCGCGTATCTTCTATTGACAACTCGTTGTGACACGTATCTCTTTGTTCATCAATAGTGTTGTCGGCATTTTTCTTGAAGATAAGTATCGAAAATAATATATTCTTCTTTTATGATCATCATCTTGGTGATTGTTTGATTGACAATATGGTTGATTTGTTTTAACTTTGTTCATCCGAACAATATGCTCGCCTTTATTGATAATATTTTTTCAAATTTGACGCGTTCCACGAAGTAAGACAATGGGACTCCATTCAGGTCCTCCAAGTCATATGCCCGGATTTGGTAAACGTTCGTGACTCTGAAAGGACCTTCCCATGCTCGACCAAACACCACTTTGGGTACCCCCATCGATCGCCTTAAAACCATTTCGCCCACATTGAACTGCGCATTCGGACTTTGGAATTATAAAACTTTTTCGATCTCTTTTTGTACATAGCATTTTTGAAATCGGCCTCCGTCCTTCTTTTTTCTTCCAACAGTGCGAATTGAGGCGGCGAAATACCGTCATTAATATGCTCTCCAAAAGTCATTGTTCGATGACTTGGAATTTTGATTCTGCGGGTATAATTGACCTCGCACCAAATGCTAAAGCAAAAGGGGTCTCTGCAGTTGATGTTCTGAAAGTTGTTCGGTAAGCCCACAATATTTCAGGCAATTCTTCAGCCCATCCTCCCCCCTTGGAATTATCAAGTCTAGCCTTGAGGGTATGCTTGATAATTTTATTGACGGCTTTGACTTGACCATTTGACTGGGGATAATATGGAGTTGAGTAGTGCTTTTTTATCCCCCAGCGAGCACAATTTTGTCTAAATTCACTTCCATCGAATTGTTTGCCGTTATCCGTGACCAATGATTGGGGAAGCCCAAATCGACAGATGATGTTTTTCCAAACAAAGTTCCACATCCTTTGTTCGGTGATTTTAACAATGGCCTCGGCTTCTGCCCATTTAGTATAATAATCAACGGCTACCACAGCATATCTAACTCCTGATGTGCCAGTAGGAAATGGGCCGATTAAATCGATCCCCCATTTAGCAAATGGCCATGGACTATAAACTGATACTAATTCTTCAGGTGGGCTATGAATGAGTGGAGCATGTACCTGGCACTGATAACATGCACGAGCATATGCAAGCGAATCCTTTCTAAGGGTTGGCCAATAATAACCTTGCCTGATTATTTTATGTGCCAGGACGAGCCCACCTGTATGATTTCCGCATACTCCATCATGGATTTGTTGCAGAAGTACATGTCCCTCTTCAGGAGTAATACACTTCAAAAGTGGAAGTGAGAAGCTTCTTTTGTACAAATGCTCGTCTATAATAGTATATCGAAAGCGCATATGTCGAGGCGCAGTAGCTTTGTGCTTTATTTTCGGGAGAAGTCCCTTTTGTAAATAACTCATTATTGGAGTCATCCAAGTTTCTTGTTCGCTTGTTATTTGGGCGATCGTAATCCTGGGAACTGATGGCGTATAGGCTGTGACGACCACAATGTCTGTTGTGTTCGTCACTCCTTCTGCTGTTGCCAGGCGTGCCAAAGCATCGGCGAACGAATTACCCAATCGTGGTAATTGTTCAATGAAAACTTGGTCAAAATGCTCGAGCAACTCTTTTGCTAGTTGTTGATATTGTGCCATTTGTTCGCCTCGGGCCTCATACTACTTTGTTACTTGATAAACGATTTACGAGAATCGCTATAGATCATCGACCTCTGAATTCCCATTGTCATTGCCATCGTAGTCCAATGATCAAAGCTTCATATTCAACCTCATTATTTGTATTTGGAAAATCAAATCAAATCGAATGGTGTTGTTGTAAACGTTTGCCTAGTTGGTTTGATGAGAACTACCTTTGCTCGGCTCTTGAACTTGTTGATGATCCATCAACATACATGTGCCATGGTTGATCGACAATACTTCGTCGGAATTTGTGGATATGTCAACTCAACCATGAAATCGCCATAACTTGGCCCTTCATTCTATTCGTGGAGGCGAAGCGTAATGCCGAATCGTCATCTAACTCCACCGCCCATTTGAGCAATCGCCGAAGTATCACGGTCGATTGGAGGACTTGGCGCAATGGAAACGCAATCAATACCTTCAATCGAGTGGTCGAAAAAATATGGTCGCAATTTTCGCACACTCATTCTGGCGTATGCTAATTTTTCCAATGGAGGATACGAGGGAGCTCGAACTTCTTTTAGCACTTGGCTAACATAATAAATGGGCAAATGTGTGGTCTCTTCGCCGCAGACGAGCACAAAGATCGATCGCATGTTCGGACGCAAAGAAGATACAAATAGAGTTGTTCGCCTGGGATAGGCTTAGACAATGTCTGAGTATCTGCAAGGTATTGCTTTAATGATTCAAATGCATTTTGGCAATGCTCGGTCCACTGAAATTTCCCCTTCTTTAATGCATCAAAGAAAGGTTTACATTTGTCCCCATTTCGTGATATAAACCCTACTTACGGAGGCTAATCGTCCGGTTAACTTTTGGACCTCTTTCACATTTCGGGGGGGCTTGCATATCGAGCATTGCTTGAATCTTTGATGGGTTTGCATCAATCCAGATTGACTAACCATATGTCCGAGGAATTTTCCTGAATGAATCCCAAAACTGCATTTCTTGGGATTTAACTTCATATTATACTTCCTCAATATATCAATCGTTTGTGCGAGGTGGGTGATGTGGTCTTCCTTATGTTCGCTCTTTACCACAATATCATCGATATATACCTCGATTGTTCGGCCGATGTGTTCGTCGAACATTTTGTTCACCAAAGGTGATTCGTTGCTACGGCATTCTTTAATCCGAATGGCATGCGTTGCCAACAAAGACATGTTCTTTTCAACTGCGAGAATCTTTGTATTCTTTTGATCGTCGGATCATTGGTATTTGGTGATAACCCGTAACGCATCCATAAATGTCATGAGTTCATGGCCCATTTGTATTATCAACCAAATAATCAATGTGGGGCATCGGAAAATTATCTTTTGGACATGCCTTATTCAAATCGGTGAAATCGATACCACGGTCTCCAAGATCCATTTGATTTTGCGAAGCAATACGGGGTTATTAAGCCATCTTTGGGCATTTTACCTCTCGGATCGGTTTGTTGTCGAAAGCGAACTTTTTGATTTCATTATTCATCGCCGATATTTTTCGGGACTAAATTTTCTACGTTTTTGGACAACTGGAGCTTGTATTGGATCAAGGTTGAGGGAGTGGCAGGCATGCTCTGGATCTATTCCAACCATGTCCTCGTGTGACCATGCGAACACATCTAAATTTGCTTGAAGGAAAGTAATTATTTACGTTCGGATTGGTTGGGTA
This sequence comes from Stenogyne calaminthoides, assembly GCA_037126765.1. Taxonomy (NCBI): domain Eukaryota; kingdom Viridiplantae; phylum Streptophyta; class Magnoliopsida; order Lamiales; family Lamiaceae; genus Stenogyne; species Stenogyne calaminthoides. Next base: position 37,558,879 of record JBBCBC010000010.1, read on the forward strand.
GTTTCGAACCAACGAACACTTCTAACTCAGTGCATTCGGATCGATACTTGATTGGTTCCAATTGCTCAAGCAGAGTCGCTTCGCTTTCTTTTTGCTTCCACCGAGGGTCTTGAATGGATCCCGGGGCTCATCATCAACCTCCATGGGTTCAAAACCTATGCGAGGCTCTAGTCCGATTGCTCGTTGGTGATCAATATTCATTTGATCTAGGAGATCGGGGAATTAGTTGTCTTTTCCGAAGTTTATGTTCGCGCCTTACGTATTTCGATACGAATGGTTATGCTCGCCCGAACTCATGTTCGTCGGAAGATGTTTAGGCGGAGATTTTTACTTTTTGGCTTGGCTTATCAATCTCCTGTTTGTTCCATCATGTTAACAATATTTTTGTTTTTACGTACACACGATAGCAAACAATCTCGAGCCTTCTTTTGATCTCCTTTTACACTCCCCTGTTCCATCTTGTGTTGGAAATTTAACACAATAATGTCGTGGAACAAGCCGCTTTGAATTCTGAATAAGCAGGCGACCTAGAAACCCGTTATAAGTGGGTGAACATCGGCGATTACAAAATCTAACATTCTAGTTAAATCTAATGTCCGGATTCAAAGTTGATTCTAGCTCGACTCTAACCTAATCATACCATAGGGTCGGATTCTGATTCCCCAAAACCCATTATAGTATGATTACATGGTTCAATATAATTGCTCAAATCCCCAACTTGTTTTTCCATCTGGCGAAGGGTATTAACGAACAAAATGTTTGCATAAGCCCCGATATCAACTAAGAGGCGATGTACCTTCAATCTAAGGAGGCGAGAGCGATGGTTAAGGAGTCGTTATGGGGAGTTATAATCCGTCGAGATCGTCCTCCGAGAAAATGATTTGGTGTGTAGGTGGGGAACTGGATGATGTGCTTTCGCCACCTTTACGATGGATGTTACGCGTATGGCACGAATCTCCATCTTTTTACGTCTGTTAGATAACGTTGGCGCTGGTAACATCCACCCTGGAGGACCATATTCGGGGCCGAATCATTTGGATTTCTTGACTTTCTCGACCTCTTCCAATATAGGAGAGGCCCTCTTTTGGGCGTTTGAGATCTCTTCGTGATTCTTCGGGATCACTGTCAAATGTTTGTTCGGCCTTCCGCTTTCCCCTTCGGTCTTCTGTCTTTTCTGTTCGCGAATCCCTGTTCGCTGGCTTTTTTAAGAACTGGGAAAGACGATTTTCTTCATATAGCTTCCAAAGTTGGCGGAGTAAATCGCGGCAATTTTCTGTATTATGCCCGATGTACTCGTGATAATTACAGTATTTGGAAGCGTTGAGTCGACGCTTATCCATTACAATTCTTCTTGGCCTGTCCAACATGTCCCGATCTTTGATTTGATTAAAGATAGTTTCTGCCGAAACGCCCAAAAGACTTCGTAGGGCATTTGCTTCTGCTCTTTGTTCAAAAGGTTTGAAGGAGGCTGGGGATCTGTACCCCCCTTCATTCATTGTTTTCTTTTCGAAAGCTTTCCTAGCGATAGGCTCCTGTCTCAATTGTGATTGTGCGAGCAAATCTTGCATGGCTATAATTTTTAGCCGCATTTCTCTAAACTCTGAGTATGAGTTCGGCCAATCTTGATGCATGGCCTTCCACATGTCTGTATTTAAAGTCAGGCCTCCGACCACCGCGAGGATCTTAGCATCCTCTTCAACTGGGGCTCCATCATATAAACATTTATCAAATCTTTCTATGTATGATCGATCAGACTCACCTTTTAATTGGGAAAAATGCGCCAACCTTTGTTTCGGCGCAGGGCGAGCACACATGGACGAGAAATGGGACAAAAATTGCCGTCCCAGTTGTGCGAAAGATGTGATGGATGCAGCGGGTAAAGTGGTAAACCACCTATGTGCTCGATCACCCAAAGTCATGGGGAATGATCGGCACTGCGTCGCGTCTGTAGCCCCCATCGCGATCATAAAGTCTGAAAATTTGCTGAGATGGACATGAGGATCCGACTCAGCGTCGAAAATAGGAATTGGTGGTCGGGTCTTTGCGACTTTCTCTTGGACTTCGGCCGCCATGATCACTGGTGATAATGGCGAACAAGGTACGGTGCTTTCGTTCGAGGTAGCTCTTAGTCGCGGCGGATCGAACTGTAATTCCCTCGATGGCTTTTTGCATTTACGCAAATTCGTGGGATCGATAGACTTAGATTGGGGCTGTTTCCCATCATGAGGATCTCGTGGATCATGCTCGTGATGGGGCGGTCCCCCCTCCAAGTTTGTCCTTGACTACCCAATCGGTGATGGATAGACAACTTTGTTCCGCCGATATTTGTTTGGTGTGTGCGGATGCTTTTGAAGATCCGAATCTTGGGGGCACCTCTATTGGATGTCTCTTTTCACGGATCCTCGCCTTTATTATTGCCGATTCGGTCTTTGGCGGAGAGCCTCAAACGTCAAACGCCGATGGTCTAGACCCTTGAGGTACGTTTTCGTCATCCGAAACATATCATCGCTTTTTTCTTAGTCCGCTTTTGCGTTTTTTTTTAGCTTGCTTCTTTGTCGGGTGTATGTGAGTGTTGCTCTTCCTCCTTTTGAGCCTCTAACTCCGCCAATTCTTTTTCTGCCCTCTCTTTCTGTGCTCGTAGCAAGAAAGTGATTGCTTTTGTAGTGGCCGACGGATCATTGGCTATATCCTCAAGATTAATAGTTTCCTTTGCTTTGATCTTTATGAGGTTTATTTGGGCCTCTTTTCGGTCATATGGTCGGCTTTGTTCCGACCTCTCCGTTTGGGTGTTCCTAGATTGAGGCATTATATTTCTTTTTTCTGCCTCGGCTAACTAGGGGTTTGTGTATGGGTTGGTTTTTTGGATTTGGATTCGAAAATTACCCTTCTTCTAGCGCCAATTGTCGCGAGTCGTTTCGGTTGATGAATATTATGTGGCTAATTTAATTACAACTCGCAAACAAAACATATACGTGTAAAATAAACAGTAAATAAGATGAATTTGTTGACCCAGTTCGTCAAGAAATGACTACTCTGGGGGCATACCAAGCCAGGATGTAGTATTATGAGCTTTACACGTACAGTTCTTGATACATCTTATGAAGATGAATCGTCTGATGCAGGTTATCGAATGAGTTCTAGGGGTTTTTCATATATGTGGATGAACACTCTAATTTTTTTCTATTCCTCACCTCTCGAGGATTTTTTTTTTTATATTTTTTGGGATTATTTTTATGAACCAACCTTTTTTCTTCTTTTTTTTTCTTCCATTTATAGTACTTTATCGCGTCAAGCATGATTTGGATTGGTAAAGCATGTCTTTGGATTCTTTGGATCATGCAAGAACTCCGGTGGTGTTGCCACGTTTCTGACTTCATCTTCTAGATTGATCTTTCCTACAAACGTTAAATGCAGAGGACGCTCTTCGATCGTCAAAATTAATCTTTTGTTCGGTTGGACTTTTTGTTCGTCCGCTTTTAAGGATTTAGTTCTTGGGAGATTTGAGTTGAACATCTTGACTTGGTTTATGTTTGTTCGGGTAGTCGGCGAACAATTTCGATCGGTTAGCGAACAAAAAGTAACTCATCCACCGGGCATGATTATTATATTCAAATATTACACGTGTCGCTCTTTGATGTTCGATTAATCGATTTATTATATCAAGAACACAACACATATAGGGTTCTGTGGTTTTTTAATTCGATTATTATTCGGATTTGTTTTGCCTCGTGAGAAAATCCACGAGTAGACTAGGATTTGTTTGATTTGATCAATGTAATAGACTAGTCTAGATCTAGAATTTTTTATTTATTTTTTTGTAAATAAATTATAACCGGATCGGGAACGAAAAGATGAAGAATTAAAAGGGCGAAATCGAACCAGGCGTGGCGGATTTGTTTTATGTATTGAGAAGGGCGCATTAGACTAGGCAGGCGGGGGATCAATGTAAGATGGAAGGCTAGATCAGGTTTATTTATTTTTGTAAATAAATCAAACCGACGGGGAGATGCCGGGCGGGACTAACCGACGGGCGCTGGCGAGTGGAGACGGGCGCAGGCGTCGAGGCCAGCGGCCGAAAGCGGATGCAGCGGCTGGTGACGTGGGATCTTGACGCCGGGTCGCTCGGGCGAGATGCTACCCGACTCCCGCCGAGGCTGCGAAGCCGAGGCGGCTGGGCGTTGGCGCTGGCGGGCGCCGCCAGCGGGTGCCGAGGTCGCTTATTTGTCTAGCAGCCGTACGGGCCGGATCTACGGCGTGCATCATCCCGGCCGCGCTGCTTGGCGTGGCGGTTCGAGAGACAAATATTTTTTCGAGACGAACGAGTGGGAGAAATTGAGGCGTGTTTCTTCAAGATCAAGCCAAGAAAAAATCAAACCATGACAATTGGATAATTTGTGCCCAATATGTTTATTTTTCTGCTTTTGCTTGATTTATTTGTGCTTATCTTATGCTTTATTTAATTTGTTTAAATGTGTTTGCATGAGGGTTGCCAAATGGAAAAATCTCAACCTCAAAATTACTAAGTATGTTTAAATAATTAATTGACAATTTTATTAGGATAATAAAATTGAATTAATTTTGACCTCCATGATTTATTTATTTGTGAATTCTTTTGGAGAAATTCCCCCACGGGGACGGGTCAAAAGATAGGTTTCACATGAATGAATTCCAAAGCGGATGATTGTGGGTTATTACTAGTGGCGGCGATGACCCTCACGAGGCTCGATCAAAGCAAAATAGTAATCTGTATTTAATCATGGTTATTACTTAGGTATAAAATTGATATGCATATACTTCCCCAAAGTCCTGTCAATTTTATATTGGTCAAAGAGCCAACTATTGTCTGGATATTAAAGGTTTTAACTTTGTTCTTGTTTGTAACTTTGCTTGAATGTGTTTAAATAATGACCCTTTGGCGTGGCTTATTTAAACTGTTTTTGAGATGTTGGTGATGCATTGTTCATATTTTTTTTTTGAGATTTTAAAATATGATGAAATGTGATCGAACCTTGTGATATACTTGTCTTATGCATATTATTGTTTATTTAGTTCATCATGTCACAACCTTTTAATCCTTTGTTATTATACTTAAAGTCAATACAATATGTATGAAAACTATATTGATTGGAAAATTATAATGATGCATGTCCTAGCGCACAAAAAACATTTTGTGGATTTTGACACACAAAAATCGATAAGATGAGATGAATCGATCAAAGTCAAAACATGCGGGAATATTTGGGGATCACCTTCTTGAGATGATGTAATCTTGAAAATGGTGGAGGAAAATTTGGGATTACGTCCTCAAAATAGATGGTCCATCTGAACAAAACTTGAAGATTGTTTCAACAAAAGTCGCAGTTATGATCGGGTTTAAAAAATGAATTTGGTACTTCATAGGTGAAAAAATGGAGAAAGGTTTTTGAGCATTTTGGCCTCGCTCAAAGCTAATTTGTTGCAAACTTTTGGTCTCGCGAAATGATGATAAGGCACCAAACTCAAGCTTTGATTTGACAAATTTGGTCCGTCTTCATGAATTTCTAGGCCAAGGGTAGGCAAGATGAAAGAGGATCCAAAGTTTACCATGGATAATAAAACTCAATCGTTGCCTTGGAGAAAATGGTAAGATTTAGGAAATGCTTGTTGAGTCAAGGAAAATCAAAGAGGAAGATCTTAAGGCTTCGGTGGAAGGACAATGGAGAAAAGGAAAATGTTCCAACCCCAAAAAGGGCTCATCATTAAAAAAGGAAAAAAGATGGTCATACTGGTTGGTTGTTGAAACTTGTTTAAAAGGAATATGTTTCATTCATGGAGAGTTGACATTGGAGATCCTGTTCTAATCCCAAAAGGAATGGAAAGAAAATGATCCTCACTCACGTAGTGGGTTGAAATCTTGTTTCACTGCTTGGCAACATTTATGAAAGGTGGACATTGGATCCACGATAATGTTTGATTTTGCAATCTTACGGGTTCAAAAGGATTATAACAACTAAGTGGAAGTGAGATCCTACATTGCAATGCTACATGAGTGGCGATTAAAAGCGATGGGAGAAGTGCACCTATCTTTTGAAGATAAAGTTTTTTTTGAGATTATCTTTATGTTCCGATTTTAGAAAGAATTCACTTTTCGGTTTCTAAACTTTTGATTAATGGATATTTAAGTTTCTTTTAATAAGAATGACATCATTTTTGAAATGATGATGATAAATTACGGGACATTGATGGAAAATCTCTATACAATTCTCTATGCACACCACTCACGAAATGTATCCTATAACACATCAACTATTTCGAGAAAAGAAAACGTTCATCGGGGCGTGAAGCGAGACACTTCTTTGGCATCTAAGATTGGGTCATATAAATCCAAAGAGGATCAAAGGTTGGTGAAAAGATGGTTCACTAGGGCTTTCTCCAAGTTGAACTTTTCCAAACTGCGAATCATGTTTGGAGGGTAATATGACCAAGATGGCATTTGGAGCCAAGGGAATGGGGCTAAAGAAGTGTTAGAGATCGTTCACATAGATGTCGTAGTTCAATGTCAACCAAAGCAAGAGGAGGTTATGAGTAATTTTATTGATGATTACTCAAGGTACATTTTCCTTATGAAGCATGAATCGAGACCTTTGAGAAATTCTAAAGAATTTAAGGCTCAAGCAAAGAATCATATGGAAAAAAACGTATCAAGTCTCTACGATCGATCGTGGGCGAATACCTCGGCGATGAGTTTTTGAACTACTTATCGATGAAGGATTGTATCGACTCATCGCACCGGAACCCCTCAACAAAAGCGGGGTTTGCAGAGAAAGCAACAGAATTCTTTTGGAAATGGTTAGATCAATGATGAGTTATACGGATCTTCCCGAGTCGTTCTGGGGTCATGCCTTGGAAAACAGCGACTTAAATTCTGAACTTGGTGCTATCCAAATCAGTTCCCAGAACCCCAAAGAATTGTGGGACGAGGCGCAAAGTCTAGTATGAGACACATGAGAACTTTGGGGTGTCCGGCCTACGTGTTGGACAAGGAAACCGGTAAATTGGATCCTCGATCAGAATTAAGGTTGTTTTGTAGGATACCCCGAGGGAACAAAAGGGTGAATGTTCTATAGTTCCGAAGATCAAAAGGTGGACATAAGCACCCACTTTAGATTTTGGAAGAAGACTATATGAACCAAAGGAAACCCAGAAGTGAGATTACCTTAAATGAGCTTAGAGGGCAAACCTCGGTCAACCGTGTACTAGATGATATACCAAACGATACGTTTTTTTCTGGCAAAGGAGCCTCGTTATAGTGGGAGGGGGTTGTTAGGCGACCCGAGAGATTCATGGGAATAGGAGAGTCCTCGGACTTGATTTGGACAAGGAATCGAGACCCATGGACATATATTGAGGCACTCCAAGATAAGGATCTGGTTCTTGGCAAACAACAATGAAAGCGAAGTGGGTTCTATGTTTCATAATAAAGTGTGGGAGCTAGTCGAACCACTTAATGGGGTCAAACCCATTGGATGCAAGTGGGTATATAAGAGGAAAAAAGAGGACCCAGGACGGGAAGGTTGAAACCTTTAAAGCAAGACTAATGGCGAAAGGTTATACTCGAGAAAGAAAGGGATCGATTATGAGGAAACTTTTTTCGCAGTAGCCATGCTTAAGTCCATCCGTATTCTCTTATCGATTGCAAGCATTTTCGACTTTGAATCGGCAAATGGATGTCAAGCGGCTTTCCTTAACGGAAGTCTTGATAAAAGAGATCTATATGCAACAACCCCAGTTTTCATTGAAACGGGCCAAGAACACCTTGTTTTGTAAAAGCTCAAGAGGTCCATTTACGGACTCAAACAAGCATCGAACTTGGAACCAAAGTTTTGATCATGTTATAAAGTCTTATGGGTTTGATCAAAAGCGAGTTTGAAAGTTGTGTGTATAAAAAGCGTGTCGGAAGCGCATTGGTATTCTTAGTACTATCGTAGATCACATTGTGATCATCGGGAACGATGTGAAGGTGTGATCGGGGCGTAAGGGCATGGTTTTCAAAAGCAGGTTTGATATGAAAGACTTAGGGAAAACCGGACACATCCTTGGGATCAAGATCACAAGAAAAGGATGGTCGGGTTATCGCAAGTTTCATACACATACACGGTTTTGAAACAATTCGACATCAAGATTCAAGAAAGGATTCGTACCTTTCGGACTTGGAATCCATCTATCAAGAAAATGTTCCCTAAGGCCTTAAAAAAAGGAGATAGATGACATGAAAGGTATTCCTTGTGCTTCTATTTGTCGGAAACCTTATGTATGCATTCTTTGCGGTATGCGAGACCGGATATATGCTTTTTGCCGTAGGCATGGTGGCAAGATATCAAAGTAACCGGGAAAGAGCATTGGACGGACGATTAAAAACATTCGAAGTATCCGAAAAGAACTCGGGATAGAATGTTGATTTATCGATCGATACTCAATCCCCATCGGTTACATGGACTCGGATTTCCAATCGATTTAGATTCGAAATTATCTACCTCGGTTAGTGTGTTTTCCATTTGGGAAGTGTAGCCATCAAATGGACGAAGTGTGAAGCGTAAATGCATCAACGATTCAACCATGGGACTCGAATAAGTAGGCGCTTTGTGAAGCGTTGAAAGAACCGATTGGCTCTAGATCTTCTTAGTGGACTTGGATGGTGTTACGAATTTGTCAGCAGCAATATCTGCTAGGGGGCGATTACAAATTCAAGAGAACCAAGAGTCCACACAAGTCAAACAAACACATTAAAGGAAAGACATCTTATACGAGAAATCGTTAAGAGAGAGATATAGATGTGGCAAAAGATAGCGTCGAGGACAACCTAGCGAGATCCATTCAAAGCGTCGCCTCTGAATACATTCGAGAGACATGTGAGTGGAATGGGTGTCAAGACCGTTGCGATAATCTGCTTTGAGTATAAGTGGGAGAAATTATTAGGTTCGTGTAGGTGACATTAGATGTCACGGACTACTCGAGACATGTTGTAGTATACTTAAAAGCGGACTTTGAGTATAAGTGGGAGATTGTTGGGATTATCTTTGAAAAGTATGCTTTTACTTTGTATAATCAAAACCTGAATTTCTAGACTTATTTTTTTGAAATAAATTATTTATCAGCGATGCTTTAAATATGATTGAATGTTATATATATTTATTGCATAAACATTTCAATAATTAAATACATGTGTTACAATTTGTAGTTAATTTAGTGATACCCGATCACGAAAAGATTAAATTAACGATCCCTTGTAACTATAAGTACGCCATTCACGACCTAGATGAAATGAACAACCATCGCGAAAGGTTGAGGTGTAAGGCTCAGATTGGTTTGTCTTGACCAAGAGATTACACTAGTGCATGGTGATCTTATTTGAATAGGACCCTGAGGAGGATAAATTCTTGAGCCCGAACAAGGAAGAATTAGACCTCGGTGGTTCGTTGTTTCTTAACCTTCGTCCCCTTAAATAGGATCACGTGGGATTGGTAACTATTGCTTTGACTTATCATGGGTAGCGAATCATAGAGAGATTCAATACTTTTTATCTTGGGCAATATTATTGGTCACATGTGATTGCTAAGATTTATCTGAAGAATCGTGTGCAAGAAACGCTTGCTTGATTTGCCCCCCTTGGGAGGAGGTTCATAAGTTTTATCATACTAAATCTTGCAAGTGGAATTTGTTTTTCGGTATGGATAATAATGTTGAACCGTTCCTTGACCAAGGACAAAAGATATTAATTAATGGAAAGCTATTTGAGTGGCTTGAATTAATTAATGGGCTAGATAATCTTAAACACGGGAAATAATGACCAAGGGAGCCATATTGATTTGTAATATGGGTTAAGATGGATAGTGCAATATTAATTATGTAGTGGGATTAATTAATATTTATGGGCTTGAATTATATTGTGGCTCAATATTGATATTCAAGATCCATTAGAAGGTCAATCTTAATTCTCTAAAGGCCCCCCTGGTAGCCCAACATATAGTCCAATAAGCGAAAAAGGTGATTAAAATAAAATAAATATTGTTGCTTATATTTCCTATTATTTTTGAAAATTATGGATAAAATGGGAGAAAAGATTTTCTTTGAATTTTGTTATGGAATGAAGATATGTATTCTTGGAATACAAGATTATCTCATTAAATTCAAGAAATCTCCCACCAGTTATTCATTAAGAGATTTTTCGAAATTTTTGGAAAATATAGTGGGCAAGAAAGATTTTCTTGATTTTCTTGAAAAGATATTATGGAAGATATGTATTTCTTGAAATACAAGAATATCTCATAAATTCAAGAAGATCTAAATCTTGGATTCTTGCTCAAATTTTTGAAAATATCCATAAAATAGAGGAGGTGGATTTTTTTGTGGAATATTTTAATTATGGGAAAAAAGAATATATGGGATATATTCAAGATTTCTTGGTGACCAAGAAAAGTCTTATCCCACATTGAAATATCACATAAATTTCGTGCCCCTCCTCTCCTATAAATAGGGGATGATTAGTTCATTCCCAAATCTGATTCCATGTCTTTGGAAATATTAGCAAATCCACATCATTGGTGCAACAAAGTTTATTTTTTCCTTTTGTTAATTGTTGAGTATCCTTCCACGGATTGTCCGAGCAAGGGCTAAAGGAATACTTGGGAAGTCCTTTTTTGGTCAGTCCGACCGAAGACTTTGCCATCCAGGAGAATGCGTTCGCGTAAACGTGTAGATTCGTAGGTTTTCGTGGCTTTTTATATCGTGAAATGTTGTTGCAATTATTATTTGAATTAATATAGGATTAATTCATGCTAGTAATAATTAATGAATTAAATTTGTATTTAAATATTCACCCCGAATAGATACGTGCGAATCATTCCCCAACAACCATAACATGTGTTTGGTCTTAAAGCGAAAAGATTAGTGCGTGTTGGACCGCCTATCGGTTACCCTTAAAATTTTGGTACTACGAGGCACCCGTACGTTTGACCCTAGCACCTCGGAAGAAACATCAAGAGGATGCTTCGGACTCATTATGTGATGTTGCTCGGCATGACTCCCAGATGAACATAAGCGGCGTGAGAAAAATGGAGTGCGAGAAGGATCTTTTTGATTACGAATCTCATTTCGAGATTTATGAAGTGATAAGAGATTTGTTCAAATCTTGGGTTAAAAAAAGGAATATTTCACCTCATGTGCTAATGATGATAGACTTAATTGAAATTTGGTAATTTAGACATTGAGCTAAAAGACCAGCGTTTCCATTTATGTTATCCTCAAGTTGCTCGATTCATATTTAGAACTTCATTGTGAACAACAATATGAATAAGGCGGATGCGACCATGCACGAACTTCACGGCGTGCTCAAGACTTTTGAGTTCACTATCACTAAGATGGTGTCACGAGAAAGAAGGAGTGGGTAGACAAGGATGTGTGCCTCTACTATAAGTGAAGAGGACCTTTGGAAGAAGAACTATAAGGTTACGGTTGCTAAAGGGAAGACATTTGAGTTACGGCACTAGAAGCGTGTATGTTTGTTATTAAGATAGACATATCCACAAATAAGCTAAGCTGTTGGGTATTGAATCTAGGGATGTGGCTCACATTTGTATGAATATAAAGGGGCTCTTATGTCTTAGGGCGGTTAAAGTAAAGGGTGAAGTCGTCTTCTTGCGTGGAAGCGGGGCGAAGTTCTTCTTGAGCGTGTGAGATTTATGTGTTAGACTTACCCTTTGGTTTTAGATTAGAACTTAATGATTGTCATTTTCGTTCTTCCTATTACTCATAAAAATTATTTTCATTCCCATGTTGGACATTGAGGGTTATTCCTTCAATTTTAGTGATAATAATTGTTATTTCCGTTGAATGGTGTGGTTTATGGAATGCTTTATATCGTGAATGGTTTATACTTATTGCATTGTGGATATAATGTTCTTAATATACAAAATAAAATACTCAAACTTAGTAATCATGAAAATCCGACTTACTTGTGGCATTGTAGACTTGATCATGTAATCGAAAAAGGAATTGCAAAGGTTAAGAAAGTTAGAACTACTTAACCCCGAATTCATTTGTGAGTCTTATGGAGATTGTGAATCTTATCTCATGGGCAAGATGATCAACAAACCATTTTACGGGAAAGGGGTGCATGCCAAAAGAAGTTCTAGAGTTGATCTACAGCGATATCTATGGACCATAGCCCACTCTGGCTAGGGGTCGCCGGATACTTCATCACTTTTAGCGATGATTTCTCAAGATCTGAGATATGTGTATCTTATGAAACCAAATTTGAATCTTTTGAAAAATTCAAAAGAGTTTAAGGTTGAAGTAGAGAAGCAACTTGGTAAAGTATTAAGACTCTTGATCGGATCGAGGAGGTGAATACCTTAGCTATGAATTCCTTGATTACTTGAAGTTACATGGAATCCGATCCTGATGGACTCCTCCGGAACACCTCGGATGAATGGTGTGTCGAGGAGAAAGCCGAACCACGATAGACATGGTAAGGTCCATGATGAGTTTTTCCTCTCTTCCAGAGCATTCTCATGGGGATATGTGTTACAAACCTCAATTTACATTATGAATAAGATTCCATTTAAATCGGTTGAGCATACACCATATGAACCATGGTGTGTGAAGCCAACTTTTACACATATCAAACATGGGGTTGCCCAAGTGATTGTGAAAAGGATGCTTCTGAGCAAGTTGGAATCAAAGGTGAAAAAGGGTTACTTTGTGGGATATCTAAAGGAAACTAAATGATATTACTTCTATCTACGAGAAATAATGGGTGATTGTTTCTAGGCGGACCAAATTTCTCGAAAACTATATGTCTTTAAGGAACAAGGTCGTAAGTTGATAGAACTTGAAGAAATTCAAGAAACCACAAATTAACTAAAGATTGATATCTTGTCAAAGCAACATGACAAAAGAATCGATTGGGAGCATTGACCAACTTTCACTATGGAGTCTTTCACTAGGTGATCGTCTTTCGACCCCGATGGGGGCGTAATTGGAGTATGTTTGCCAATGCTGAGAACCTCAAGTGAAATTTGAATGAGAACAACATAGTTCAAACTCCGTGAGAGGCATCTGAAAGTGTAGCTCTTGAGGACTCTCGGGACATTGATGAAATCGATGCACCACAAAATTTTCACGATCGGAGATATGCGGCTTTTGCTACCCTGACTCCATAAGTCGATTAGGAATCGTAATCCGCCCATTAAATCTGATTTACCTCTTGGAGGAACTTCGTCAATGTGGACATCTGGGATAAGGGCGATCCTAATACTTATTCTGAAGCAATATCGGATATTGATTGGTAAAGTAATGCAACCGTGAAATCCAAGATGGACTCCATGTACACCCAATCAAGTCACGGGACTTGGTTGAGTTTGCCTAAAGGGGTTAGACCCGTATATGTTGCGATTGTGTCTTCAAGCGAAAGACCAATACAAATAGCAAAGTACAAACCTACAAAAGCTAGGTTGGTGGTGAAGGGTTATAGTCAATGTGAACATTGACTATGATGAACACCTTCTCACCGGTTCAAAAGAATCAAGTCCATTCGAATTTTACTTGCGATAGCGACACACTATGATTATGAGATTTGGCGGATGGATGTCAAAAGCGACTTTCCTCAATGGAAACATTGATAAGGAAGTGTTTATGACTCAGCCGGAAGGTTTTACATCTAAGTCAAATTATAATCTAGTATGTAAGCTAAAGATATCCATTTATGGATTGAAGCAAGCTTCTAGGAGTTGGAATATCTGATTTGATGAAGCCATCAAGTCCTTTTGACTTCATCAGAAATTCGGAAGATCCTTGCGTTTATTATAGCATAATGGGAAGAAACTATTATTTTCATAATCATGTATATCGATGGCGTATTGATTTTGGAAAACAATATCCCGTTAATGCAGTCCATTAAAGATTTATTATTAAAGACCTTCATGATGAAAGGTCTTGGTGAAGACTGCTAAATCCTAGGGATTAAGATCCACAAGGATAGATCGAGAGGATGTTGGGGTTGTCGCGATCCTTTATGTAGACAAGGTGTTGAAGTGTTTTCACGATAGAGAACTCACAATAGTGGATCTCTGTCGGCAAATCATGGGATAAAGCTATCAAAGAAGGATTGTCATACATTTGAAGCTAATATCAAGCACATGAAATATGTCACATATGCATATGCAGTTGGGTCAATCATGTACGTCATGACTTGCACTAGGCCAAGCGTGGCCTAAGCTATCAACCTCACTGGTAGATACCAACAAAATCCGGGTGAGTCTCCTTTGGATTCTTTGTCGAATCATTGCGAAGTATCTTAGGCGAACTAAAGAATGTTTCCTTGTCTATAGTGGGCGGTCGAGAACTAGTAGTGACTAGTTATCTTGATCAAGTTTCAATCCGATTGTGGCGATTACAAATCACGGTCAAGTTATGTTTCACTCTCAATGATGGCGGTCGGTTGGAATAGTTCAAGTAAGTCTACCATGATTTAACAATTTGAGTACATTCTTTGTATCGGAAGCCTCAGGAGGATTTTATCTGGATTTTATAGTTCTTAAGAGAACTAGGGGTGATTCAGTGCCGGTTGTCTAATAAACTTGTATTGAGACAACGTTGGTGCGATTCTTAAAAAAAAAAGGCTGCGATAAACCAATGATACAAATCTGGATTTTATGGTTCTTAAGAGAACTAGGGGTAGTTCGAGTGCCGGTTGTTTAATAAACTTCTATTGAGACAAGCGTTGGTGCGATTGCATTTAAGCAAAAGGCAAAGATAAACAAGTAGTACCGGGCTTATCATTTGATCGATAGATCATAAAGCTAGAAATATAATTAAAATGTATTCTCACATATTTAATTTGGCGAGATCATTTCACCAAAACCGAGTGTGCATGTACACACTAGACATTTTGATGGTCAGGGGTTAGACATGTAGGTGATTGACTCTAGTCAAGTGGGAGATTGTTAGTGTTAGTGTCTAGAGACAATATATTGTAAGGACATAATACTTTCGATGATATTGATTTGATTTAATATTATAGTTCTTAATATTAATGTATGACAATCTACACTTGTTTGAATATTATGTTTGATTGTTTGCATTTATTCATGCAAGTGTTCTCATGAGTCATTGCTATTATTAAGGTTGTGAGAACTTCGGATGACTTAAGCATGATTCTCAAATAGCCCCGATCAAGGATCATCAACAATGGGATATTGATGATACGATGGAGATTGGTGTCGTCTGCATCATACTCTTAGAGTGTAGTAAGATCTAAAACACTACGAGATACTAGGTATCTCATGATGGATGCACAAATACCTTAGAGGGTATTTGTATACCCATCCAGAAATACGTTTGATGTATTTCCACTATATGTGTCTCTGGTGTCTCGGTTAGTGGGAGGGCGATGCGATACTCCTTTGACTTGAGGTCGTCATACGACATGTGTGTAGGATGATGAACTTTTGACCATAGTGACGCTTGCACCCTAACCATGTGTAGATATGGCTTGGATTGGGTTCATCATGAAGTACATGTGCGTGGTAGTTGAACGAGAATATGATTCATTCCTCGAAATGGATTTAGAGAATACTCATCTTACCATCATAATTGGATCAAAGTCATCGGTCGATGCGTCGACTTAGACTTTGTGGCTAAGTGTGACATACATGATCAATTAGTGATTTGAGATAAATTGATTAAGTTATTTGAATAGACACTTCATCATGTTCAAGGCTTAATCAGTATTAAGTGAATGAAAGGAGGAAATTGTAATAGCTTCGTGTTTGATTCACGGTAGTTGCATTTCCTGCTTAGCGTACCTCATATATTGAGAATGTCTTATTTATTGTCTAGGGTTCAATTAAGGCCAGTTAGTTTGACTAATCGCTTTCGATATATGAGGTCATAGAATCACCACAACAAGTAATGGTTGTTTACTAATTATAGTTGGTTGATTAAATGTTAAATTAGATTTAATATTTAATTTATAGAAATAATTAATAATAGATTAATTTGGAATTAATTATTATTAATGTTTAATTAAATTAGATTTAATTAAATAAGAATTCCCAATAATAATATTTGGAATATTATTGTAGGATTTAATATATATGGAAATAAATCGTAGAGATTTTTCATATATAGGATTTAAATCAAGTAGAAATTTATATGTGGGAAATAAATCTAAAGATTTATTTTATTAAAATTTTTCTAATAAAGATTAGCTTAAGATTTAAATTTGGGCTTTCCTATATATATGAGTTCTTGGGAATTCACATTCGTGAGTTTTATTTTTTCTCCATAAATTCTCTAAGTTGGAATTTTCCTAGCAAATTCATCTCGGGATTCATTTTTGAGAATCGTGCTTGATTAGTAAATGGTATTACGTGGATACCATAGTGGAGAATCAGCGTGCAATTCTTTGTAAAATTCTATTTCGTTTACTCGTATTTAATTATGCAATTAATTGTTCGTTGTTGGTGAACTTTAATTTCAAAAGATTCTTGCATGTATTGTGTGTTTACATGCCTACAAATTTCAGCAGTGCATTTGCTACCATCAAGTTTACCCTTGCCTTCTTTGGTTAGGCAACTTGACTGATTTGGATTGAGACCGGACTTTCCCTTGCGAGATTGTCCTTTTCGATTCTAATCTGGCGATAAGGTTGAGGTCTCTTGGAAGAAGCAGTTCTTGTTGATTCCTCGGCCCGATCTTTAATCGATTGAGGTCCATTTATATTCCCTTCGTCGGACTTTCGCCTTACTGTTCATTTGGTGCATTTCCCTTCTCGTCTGATTTGGCATTTTGTGTATCTTGTCAAAAATCTTTCTAAACTCACTTTTGAATTTGTGAACGGGGTTGGACATATGGCGATCGGAAGAAATTTATTATTTGCGAGTCGTTTTTTATCGAGAGTATTATGTGGCTAATTTGGTAACAACTCACAAACAAAATGATTAATCGAACAAAGAACTTCTTGCGGGAAGAACCGTAGTTCTTCCACTGAAATAATGGTGTAGGTATATAAGTGGAATGGGGAAACATTCGGTGTGTGTCCACTGATGAAGCTGTGAGGTCTTTTTATATAAAGAGGACCCGGCCGCGACAAATCATAAGCCGCGACAAATCGTTAAGCGCGACAAATCAAAAAGCCACGACAAGTCGTTAAGCGACGACTCTCGTCGATAAGCCGCGACAAGTCGTATGCGTATAAGCGTGACAAAACATATGCGTAAGCGCGACAAATCGCGTGGTCTCGGTGGGACCTGTTTGAAATGTGATAATTCGTCTGGCGGCGTGTGATAAATCTGGTGATCTTGGCGTGTGATATATCGAAGCACAACAATAGCCCCCAAGATCGGGCTGTGGCGTTGTTGAGCTTGATCTTGTTTCATCTCGACCGATTTTATCTTTTGTTGCATCTGCGATCGCGTTGTTTGCCTCAGGAGCTTGCTCGGTAATAAATATGAGATCTTGATCGTTCGATTAATGCGAGCCCTCGGCATAATGCGACATTGAGCATCTTGACCCCTCGGTTTTATGCGAGTCTTGGGATGTCGAATCCTTCTTCGCGATCGATCGGTCGATGCAGTCTTTTCGTGCCGTGCGAACCGTTGTGAGTCTTTTACGTACTTTCGTGCCGGAGAAGGCCGGGTTATCTGATCTTTTTACGTCTTTCCGTACTTGGAAGCCCGCGTTATCGAGTCTTTTTGTGCTAAATGCTTGGGGAGGCTTAAAATAAATCAGTCTTTTACGTCTTCCCATTACTTGAGGCCCGTGTCTCGAGTCTTTTTACTACTCGTGCTTGAGGCCGTCGTCTGATCTTTTCTGTGCTCGTGCCGGAAGCCCCCATCGTCTGAGTCTTTCTATCTTTCGTCTTGAGGCCGGGTTATACCAATCTTTCTGTCTTTCGTGCTTGATGTCGTGCCGATCTTCTCGTACTTTCGTGCTTGAGGGGCCCGGAAATGCGTAATTAAATTGCGACCCGCACTCATCACCGCTACTCACGGTATCATGAGTATGCAGTAATCTGGTCGTCTTTTAGCATTACCCGTTCTCATTTGGCTGCGGGGAATCAGTACGAACTTCGTTCGTCTTTGTTAGGGAGCCCCATTATGCGAGTCTTTTTACGTGCTTTCGTGCCGGGAAGAAACCCCGTTAATATGAGTCTTTTCGTACTTTCGTACTTTGGGGGGAACCCTTGTGCGATCTTTTAAATCTTCGTATTTGGGAGGAGTCCCGTTGTGCAGTCTTTTACATTGCTGCGTACTTTGGGGGACTTATGCCAGTCTTTTAAATGCTTTCGTACTTTGGGAGGCCCTCGTGCGAGTCTTTTGTTCTTTCGTGCCGAGGGAGAGCCAGATTGTCTGAGTCTTTTTACGTGCTTTCGTGCTTTGGGGAGAGCCACGGGTTATCACCAGTAACTACGTGCTTTCGTACTTTGGGGAAAACCCGTTATGCTGAGTCTTTTAATACTTTCGTACTTTGGGGCCCCGTTATCTGAGAGTCTTTTTGTCTTTCGTACTTTGGGGAGAGCCCGTTATCTGAGTCTTTTACGTCTTTCGTACTTTGGGGAAACCCGTTATCAATCTTTTAATGTCTTTCGTACTTTGGGGGAGAGCCCCGTTGTACGAGTCTTTTTCATGCCCGTGGGAAAATGGTTTTCAGGGGTGGCTCGTCAGAGAAAGCCGGATGGGATCCTACTCGAGATGAGCAGGTCTTCTGAGATGGCTCGTTAGAGAGCTAGATGGGATCTACTCGAGATGGCCGGGTCTTACGAGATTTCGTGAGAGCTAAGAGATCTTGAGGGGAGCTAGGAGAGTTTGCGCAAAATCGTCGACCCACTTATGGTCGGCGGTTTGCGACTCTCCTGCATCCCGAATCATCATCAATGCGATTTATAGGGTAAATTCTTTAAATCGTCGACCACTTTCTGACCCGGCGGTTCGCGACCTTTACCTATTACAAATCGTCTACATTTGTTGTGGTCTGTAGAAAGCGAAAGTCGATGAAAGCAAAAGCGAGTTAATGTTGATAGAGGACGGGTCATACGCCGAATCAATAAACCAACATCATCGTAGAAGGCGGTATTACTGCGCCCGGTGGCGGGCATAATCGTCATAAGAAGCGGTATAACTGTGGCCAGTGGCGAGCATAATCTCGTCTCGCCAGGAAAGGCGGTATTGCGGCCAGCAGGTAGGGCGTAATAAATCGCAAGGAAAAGCGGTATTGCACTGCGGTGGCGGGCATAATACGTCATGAGAAAGGCGGTATTACTAAGCAAGGAAGTAAGTGAGCATAATCGTCATAGAAAGCGGTATTACTATAGCCGGTAAGTAAAAGGCATAATCGTCGTAGGAAAGGCGGTATAGCTACTTGTGGGAGTGGCGGGCATGTCGTCGTAGGAAAGTGATTATTACTTGTTGTAGTGGTGAGCGTGTCGTCATAGGAAGTAGAACGTACTGTGGGGTAAGTGAGCGTAATCGTCCGTAGGGCGGGTATTACTAGCCGGTGGTAGCGTGTCGTCGTAGGAAGTGATGCTTCTTGATGGGAGGGCATAATCGTCGTAGGGAAAGTGGTATGGCCTAGCCGATGGTAGGGCATAATCATCGTAGGAAGTGACGGTGTTACTAGCAGCCAGAAGATGAGGCGGGCATAATCTCGTCGTAGAGGAAGTGGGAGATGCTCATTGAAACGGTGATTGGATTAAGCGGGCCGTGTGGGGGTAGTCGTCATTCTTGACCGGCGATCTCATCGTAGGAAAGGCGGAGGGTCTCGCTAAGCGGTAGTTGGACATCGGATTAAGCGGAGAAAATGGGAGGCCCGGGCTGATGCGTCATTCTGGCCAAGCGATCTCATCGCGCCGAGAAGAAGAATGCTTAATAAAGCAGTGATTTGGACATCGGCCAAGATTAAGCGGGCAAATAGGGAAATGAGTGGTAAATCGCTGCAATGACGATCTCATCGTAGGAAAAGCGGAGAATGTATTTAAAGCGGTGGACATGTGAATTAAGCGAAGCCGTGTAGGAAGCGGTATCGTCGGCTATGACCAAGCGATCTCATGTCGCCCGAGAAGGCGGAGAATGCTTTGCTAATAGTGAATTTGGACATCGCGGGTGTGAGCCGTGAGGCGGAGCTAATTAAATAGCTGCAGCCAAGCGATCTCGTCGTAGGAAAGGCGGAGAATGCTTATTTAAAGCGGTGAATTTGGACATCGCGAGATTAAGCGGAAGCGGAATCTTAGGGGAGGCGGAAGTTTGGTCGTCGGCTACCCAGCCAAGCGATCCTCTGTCGCCGAGGAATGGAGAATGCTCCTTCATGGTGAATTTGGACATCGCGAATTAAGCGGAAAACGCACGTATGGGGGTAATTTGATCTACGTCGGCTACCCAATAAGCGATCATCGCTGAAGAATATTAAAGCAGTGATTGGTTGATCTTGAATTAAGCGAGCCGTGAGGCTGGTGATATCGTCATGTGTCAGCGATCTCATCGTAGAAGGCGGAGAATGTATTAAAAACGGTTGATTTGGAGCCATTGGTCAAGCCGTGTACAGGAGGCGAGTGATCGTCATTATGGCCAGCGATCTCATCGCCAATGTATTAAGCAATGAATTTGGACATGGCGAATTAAGCGGAATAAATGAGGAGGCGGGCTAGTCGTCGCCTTAATAAGCGATCTCGTCAATGAGAAGGTTGAGAATGTAATAAAGCGGAGGAATTTGGTTATCGTGAATTAAGCGGAAGCCCAAACAATGAGGGAGAAATTTGATCACAAATGTATGGCCGACGATCTCATCAGCAAAGAAGCGGAGATGCTCGCTAAAGCGGCCCGGATGGACATCGCCGAATTAAGCGAAGCAAGCCTTGGGGCCCGGGCTGGTCAAATCATTGACGATCTAATCATGCAAAAGCGAGAATGCTTATTAAAAAGCGGTAATTTGGACTATCGCCAGATAGCGGAGAAATGGGATGCGGGCTAGTGCATTGTAGCAATACGACGATCTCGCCAGCGAGAAAGCGGAGAATGTATTCAAAAGCAGTGAATTCGGGCGTTTCGAATTAAGCGGAAATAAGCCTTGGGGAAGTGATTTGGTCGTCATTCTTGTGCGGCGATCTACCGTCGTAGAAAGCGGAGAATGTAAGCTAAAGCGGTAATTTGGACATGGCAGATTAACTGAGCCAAGCCAGCAGGGAATGAGCTCAGTCGTCATTCAATGCGATCTCATCGTAGAATGGGAGAATGCTCATAAGCGGTAATTTGAACGTCAGCAAGATTAATGACGAAATAAACTTGACGAGGCCGAAGTGCAGTCGTCGGCTATGGCCAAGCGATCTCATCAATAGAAATGGAGAATGTCGCTAAAGCATTGAATTGGACATCGTGAATGGCGGAAGCCCAAGCCTTAGAGGCCGAAATTTAGTCGTCATTAAATAAACCGATCTAAATAAATCGAAGCCGGAGAATGCTTCGTAAAATAGTAGGGTGGACTTCAGCAATTAAGCGGGCAAACAATAGAGGGAGGCAGACTATTCGTCATTGCAATAGCGATCTACCATTCGTAGGAAGAAGGAGAATGCTCGCTAAAAAGCGGTAATTTGTTGGACATCGCGGTTAAGCGGAAGCCCAAGCCTTGGGGAGAATTTGAATCGTCGCAAAAAAGCGGTGGTATTGCCAGCCGAGTAGCGGGCATAATCGTCGCCAAAAAGGCGGTATTACCGGCCATAATATAATCGCCGAAAAAAGCCCGGTATAACTACGCCGAATAAGTGGCATAATCGTCGCCGAAAAGCGGTATTACCTTGAATAAGCCGCATAATCATAATCATCAAGGAAAAGCGGTATAGCCTGCGCCCGAATAAGGCGGGGCATAATCGTCTACAAGTGGATTTTTTGTAATTTGGCGGTAGTGCCCGTTTTTCTAAAGAATGATTTGAACATTGGGTTTACTATGTCCATTTCACGACTTCTTTTCGTATTTGATTGTCTTATTGGCGTTGCAATCGGTTGATCCTCTTATTTAGGTGCGACGGATGGGTTCTTTATGAACCACTTTCT
The DNA here is from genome assembly GCA_037126765.1 of Stenogyne calaminthoides. NCBI lineage: Eukaryota > Viridiplantae > Streptophyta > Magnoliopsida > Lamiales > Lamiaceae > Stenogyne > Stenogyne calaminthoides. The sequence continues at coordinate 37,580,958 of JBBCBC010000010.1, forward strand.
TGGTCTTGCGATCGTCTTATTTAGAGTCGCGATCACCCGTTTTCAGACGTCTTATTTAGGCTGCGACCCGTATTTTCGTCACCCGACTTGTCTTCGGGTATCTGTAAGTACTTAGTCGGCTTATCTTGACTAGCAGCGTACCCATTACTCGGCTTTTTCTTGCGGGGAATCGAATCTGAATTAGTTCGTCGGTGAACATAGACACAGGCTCGTTACGTCTTTGTTGGTCGTCGGCTTAGGTCGCGACCTCTTGTGACCACCGGCGGAATTAAATGATAATAAGCGAATGAATGAAAAGCGAGGACATAAATATAATAAACTGGTGGGGATTGGGTAAAAGGATTTACAAGTAGATTCTTTGAGTAGCTCGCGAGACTCAAGATTTTCGTCTAATTTTTTTCTCCGGCTATTGGCGCTTTGCTTTTTTTTTTTTTTTTTTTTTTGGGCGAAAAAAAAATCGGACCCCTAAATAAAGCCAACAACCCAGCCAAATGGTGGCCCGGCTACCCGGGCCCATACAATAATCAAACCCAATCTACGGGCCCCGACATTAAATAAGCTTGAGCTCAATAATTAAAAAGTAAAAATTGGGCCCAAAAACTTAATGAAATTCGACCCCAATCATTTTTTGCTCGGCCAAATTACTTGGTTAACTTCTTGGGCCCATTTTAATTAAACTTGGGCTCAAGAATTTTTAAAAGCGCATCACCCTTTTAATTCCGACCCAAAACATAGGCCCAAGAAGGAGTGGGCTTATTAAATAAGCTAATAACACAATATGGCGTTTCAAAGCAAGGCCCGTCCAACTTATTAACCTTCATTGGGCTCGGGTCCAAATTATAAGATTAGAAACGACCGATACCTTGTTATTCACGGATGAGGTTAACCCTTAAAGCCCCGTCTTGGCGTCCAACATCTGTGTAATTATTCAGCGGCGTCAACACTACCGCGTGGTGCCATTTGCGAACTGCGCTTGGTTTTAAGCGGCGGCGCCCTGTGCGGCAGATGGGATCGTGGCGACGCCGACGCCGGTGGCTTCTGCTGAAAATCGCGGCGGTGGGTGTCCATGGAGGAAAGCCGGAAGCGGATACGGATACGCAGCGTGCTGCGGCGTACATTTTGGGGCAGAGGGCGATAACGGCTCGGGTTTTCGCCGAGAGCGACGTGCTATGGGCAAGAATCAGGTGGCGCCGAGTCGGCCAGTGAGTCTATTGAAGTTCAGGGGTGAGGGTGGTGGTGCGCGATTTGCAGAAAAATCGCGGCGGGGGCGAAGCAGAGGTGGTGCCGCGGGGGTTGCTCTTTGTTGACGCGAGCAGTGTTGGAGGCGGCGACCCTTGGTTGGAGTTTAAGCAGAGTGAGATGACGGCGGCTTTGGTGGTCCGGTGATCTCCTTTTCTCTGTCTAGTATGTATGTATGTTTCTCTATGGATTTTTTGTTCGGGGAATTTTGATTTTTGGGATAGGGGGTTTCCTGGTCTTTTATTTGTGAGGCCGAGGCGGCAGTGGTGTGGCGGTCTTGTATGCGCACCTTCGGCCACCTTCCTCTCTTCTCTCCTCTGTTAAACGACATTGTATGCGCATCTGTATTTATTATTTTATTTTTTTTTTGGATTTGTGTTCTTGTGATTTCTTGGATTTGGATTCGAAAATTGACGTTGTTCTTGTGAATTTTTCAATTGCACCCTCATCTAGCGCTAATTGTTTGCGAGTCATTTTTTTATCGAGAGTATTATGTGGCTAATTTGGTAACAACTCACAAACAAAATGATTAATCGAACAAGAACAACTTCTTGGGGAAGAACTGGTAGTTCTTCCACTGAAATGTGGGTGTAGGTATATAAGTGGAATGAAACATTCGGTGTGTGTCCTTTCTGATGAGCTGTGAGGGTCCTTTATATAAAGAGGACCCGGCCACGACAAATCATAAGCCGCGACAAATCGTTAAGCACGACAAATCAAAAAAACGCGACAAGTCGTTAAGCCGACAAATCGATAAACACGACAAGTCGTATGCATAAAGCGTGACAAAACATATGCGTAAGCACAACAAATCACGTGGTCTCGGTGGGACTCTTTGAAATGTGATAATCGTCCTGGCGTGTGATAAATCTGGTGATCTTTGGCGTGTGATATATCCGAGCACTGTGACTATCAAACCCAATACCCTTCTTATCGGTTGGCTTCAGAAAGTAACATTATTTCATCAACATTTTTAGAATCTTTTCAAAAATCTCTACTTTCTTTTCATAAGCTGTCCTCAACTTTGTTTTAGACTCTCATGCGGTCGGAAGAGTTCATCAAGCGTGGCTTGGAGGATTTTGAGATCATCGAACTAACGCTTGTTAATAACTTCTTTGTTCTTTAACGATTTACCTTGATCGGAAAAATGACTTTTCGAAACTCGATTCTGCGGTCATCTTGAAACGATCTCAAGCGATTCGATTAGCAACTTTTCTCATAGCATTATCCTTGACAAGCTGAATGTTCTCTGCCCTTAGCTTATCGTTCCCAGCTTCCACTATTGTATAAATGTCTACTGCATTAGAGAGATCATCAAGCAATTGCTCATTGTAGAGGCTGCGGAGTAAATTTCTCCGGCGGTATGCTCAAGACAACATGTGTGGAAACAGAAAACACAGAAGGTTTAGAAATTACCTCAGTTTGATCAGCATCCTTGGCCATGAGGCAGATGTCGATCATCAGATGAGAACATCGGATCGTTGAAGTTGTTGAAATCATGTTGTTGATAGTCATCGGTGAAGTCTTCTCTGGATGAGTAACCCGGAATCATCGATGGCGGTTAAAGTCGTATATTTGGATGTATCAGCAACCATAGTTTTTCTGTCTCTGTATCTTTGCTCTCTTCTGTTCCGCTTATCTTCTCTTTCTTTTGGAGTCAGGGTAATCTACGTTGTAGTGACCTGATTTCTGACAGTTGAAACATGCTCCAGATTCCACGAAATTTCTTCTGCCAGGTGAATCATTTATTCTGTAGGATCTTTCAGGTGACTTCCCAGTTTGCCTGTGATCAGAATTCCTTCTTTCTGATCTGTTGTCTCTTCTATCATCAGAACGATCATCTCTCTTCTTATCTTCTCTGCGGTCATCTCTATGATATGTTGGGGTTACCATTCCCCAACATGATCATCTCTTATGTCATCAGAACAGTTTCTTTCTTGTGATCTGTCAGTAGATCTCCTATCTCTTCCTCTGCTGTTCTGATAGCCTCTGTAAAATTTTCGATATTTTCTCAGTTGAATGTTGGATCTTTCAAGCTTTTTGGTTAGCAAAAGCAATATGTTCGATCGACTCATGATATTTCCAATTAGTTGGATCGACTTGACTATTCTTTGGCACTTTTGAATGCAAGTGCTTTTGATGTGGCAGTTGTTGCTTCAGTAGGCGACTCATCTTCTTCTTCTTGGCCTCTTTCAATCAGGTCAAACTCATGGGCTTTTAGGCTCAGAAACAGGTTGCTTGGCTTCATCTTCGCAATATCTTGGCAATCTTTTATCACAGTTACTTTCATGTCCCATTTCTTGGTCAGGGACCTCAAGATCTTGTAGTTGATGTCCTTGTCAGACATTTCTCGTCCCAGTTCACGAAGCTTGTTGACTGACATGGTGATTCTTCCATCGAGCTGATTTATGGTTTATTGGGCAGCATCTCGAGTTTCTCAAACTTTACCAGTTTAGCTTGCAATCTGTTGTCCTTAATCAAATCGTTTCCTTCGCACATTTCAGCAAGAGTATCCCACATCTGTTTGGCAGTCTTGAGATACTTGATCTTCTCTCATGTTATCTTGTCCATCGTCTTCATGATGATGTGTCTGGCCACAGTATCCAGATTGGACAATTTTCTTTCCTCGGCATCCATCAGTGAAGGACTTTTTTCGATTCGGCTCCGATTGGATATACGGATCACCTCGGCCAATTTGGGTTGTTGTAATAAATGATGATGGGTCCTTGTTCAAGAACTTCCATCATTCTGTTGCTTATCGCACCCAGATGGTTGTTCATGAGTATGGTCCAGTCAGCATACTCATCAATAAAGAACTTAGGCAAATCATGATACATACCCGAAGTATTATCCATGCTGATCGTGAGTTTTGAAAACAGATGAGTTTTAAAAATAGGTTTTTCAAGATCTGTTCAAGTGACCACAATGGTTCTTCCCCAAGAACCGATGATAATCAAAAGCGATTGGTCCAGTAGAACCCTTTGCTCTAATACCACTTGTAGGTCGACGGGTTTTTTTAGGCGAAGTCTAGAGGAGGGGTGAATAGACTTACGAAAACTTTGCGATGTGTCGGTGTGAAAAGCAAGTTCCACGATCGAGTGCTTGTGAATCGGTTTGGACTAATATCAACTTCTTGATCGCTGAGGCGGATCGATTCGGTGTCTATCGGTTTAAGCGATGTGAAGAAGCTAAGTTTTACCCGTGTGAAAAAGCAGTTTTTGTTAAATCGAATTTGTGTTTCTGTTTTTGAATCGGATGACAAAGTGTCAAAATGATCGATCAGTTGCTTGATGTAAATCGATCTAGACTCGGGAATATGCATGCAATATTTTAACAAGTAGTGTGCAATGTAAAGCGGTGCGTCGGATAATGCACACTTTGATTTTATAGTGGTTGGACAACTTTGTCCCTCGTCCACTCTTCCCTATCGTGAGGGGCACCAACTTAACCTTATTTGGACTTAGTTTAATGGGCTAGTCCAACCACAAAGTCAATTGTACAATGGATATTTCAAGAGTTCTCGCTCAACCAATCCGAAATCGGAAACTAGAAACCCTAGTATGAAGTCTTGCTAAACAAACTTAACCTAACTTTTTTGGTTTGGGTATAAGATTTATTGTGTTCAACTAGAATTCTATCCTAGTATATGAGTAGCCCTAAAATTTGGAGGATAAAATTATATGCTAAGAACTTTATGGGATGAACACTTAGAATGAATCTTGATTTGTGTTCTTAGATGCGGAAATCTTGCTTGAGCTTGAGCTTGATAATAATTTTAAGTAACCTTGCTATGAAGGTTTGATCCCATATATATAGGCATGAATTCAAACTAGCCGTTGGAAGCAATTCAAAATTTGTTCTATTTAAGGTAGGATTGCGGGCTTGATGTGGCGTGTTTGAGGGGCCGGCATGGCGAAAAGCATGTAACTTTGTTCTTTTCTATCCGTTTGGTATGCGACACGAATCCGCATTATCGACTCCGTGCATATGTGTCTCATTCTCATTGTTTAGCAAGTACACTTGTTAGGTGTTTGCTTTACCAACTAAGGTTGACATTCTTCTTGTGCGATTAACTTTCGTATGATCTGGTGAACCTCGGTTGTCACGAAATGGTGACTTTGATCGGATAAAACTAATCGATCTACGATTGAGTCATACAGTGCAAGTTGTCTTAGCTCAACTAGCGAGACTCTTCTTACATACCGCCGATGTAGGTCTTACGGTCTTGATCTTCTAGTAGTCATCTGCTCTTGGTCTTACGAGTCTTGACTTCATGTCTTCTTTGATTATCGACTATCGACTTGTCGATCTTACGATCTTCGACTCGTCGATCTTTGATCTTCTTCAAGACTTAACATATACATATTGAGTTCCCCCTCAATATGTGACCTATATATTACATCAGTTATTCTATACAATCATTATCAGTTGGTCACCTTAAACTGGTATCTAGATCATCGATCATACCAATGTGTTTGGTCATCATCTAAGTGTTTTGGAACTTTCATCAAAACTCTAAATTTCCCAACACCTTTTGCCACAAGTCTAGCTTTGAAGGTCTCTACCTTCCCGTGGAATCCTCTTTTTCCTCTTGTATGCCCACTTGCATCCAATAGGTTTGAACCCGTTAAGTGGTTCGACTAGCTCCCACACCTTGTTGTGATCCATAGAACCCATCTCGGCTTCCATTGTTGTTTGCCAAGACTCTGCATCCTTGTCTTGGATTGCCTCATTGTATGTCCATGGGTCTGATTCATCTTCACCGGGGACCAAGTCCGATGACTCTCCTATCCCCATGAATCTCTCGGGCTGTCTAGCAACCCTCCCACTACGACGAGGTTCCGATTGTGTGAGTGTGTCGTTTGGTATGTCAACTTGTACAGTTGTCATTGAGGTAAGCCCTCTTAGCTCATCTAAGGTAATCTCACTTCTGGGCTTTCTATCGTTCATATAGTCTTCCTCCAAAAATCTAAAGTCGTCTTGATTACCACGCTTTTGATCTTGGGACCATAAAACATGCACCGCTTTCGTTCCCTCGGGTACCACATGCTTGACCTTAATTACGATCGTGGATCCAATTTACCGGCTTCTTTGTCCATGCGTATCTTAGGACACTTTGATTCTCATGTGTCTTAAACTGGGCTTGCGCCCGGTCCAGAACTCTTTAGGGGTTTTAGGAACCGATTTGGATGGCACCAGGTGTAGAATGTAAGCCGTTGTTTCCAAGGCGTGACCCCAAAACGATTTGGGTAGATCAGCATAACTCATCATTGATCTGACCATTTCTAAAAGAGTTCAGTTTCTTCTTTCTGCAACCCCGTTTTGTTGAGGGGTTCCGGGTGCAGTTAACTGGGATACAATCTCTTCGTCTGACAAGTAGTTCAAAAATTCATCACTGAGGTACTCGCCTCCACGATCGGATCGTGGAAACTTGATACTCTTTTCCCTATGATTCTCTGCTTGAGCCTTAAATTCTTTGAATTTATCAAAGGGTCTCAAATTTATGCTTCATAAGGAAAATGTACCCATATTTTGAGTAATCATCGATAAAAGTAACGAAATACTCATCATCTCCTCTTGCCTTGATTTTCATTGGACCACATACGTCAGTGTGAACGATCTCTAACACTTTTTTGGCTCGATTCCCCTTGTCTCCAAATGCCCTTCTTGGTCATTTTACCTTCCAAACATGATTCACAAGTTGGAAACGGTTCATCTCAGAGAGACTCCAATAAACCATCTTGAACCAACCTTTGGATCCTCTTTGGATTAATATGACCTAGCCATAGAAGTGTTTAAGCTCGCGTGTTGAGCGTTTCCTTTTTTATTACTTGAAATAGTCGATGTGTTATGGGATGCATTTGGCGAGTGGTGCGCACTTTTTAATAGTATAGAGATTGTTCATCAATGTCCCATATGAATACACTCATCATTCGATAAATGATGTCATTCTTATTAAAAAAAACTAAGTATCCATCAAAAGATTTTTAGAAACGAAGGTGGGTTCTTTCTAAAAGCTGGGAACATAAGAACATCTCTTAAAACTAAGATTCTATCCTTTGAAAGATAGGTGCACTTCTCCCCTTTGTAATAACCACTACTCACGTGGTTACTGCAATAACCGCTACCCGCGTAGCATTGCGATGTCGTTACTTCACGTATCATTGCAATAACTTATTTACTCTCGTAACATTGCCCATGGTGATGATGGTCTCACTCCCACTAAATTGATGGATCATCTAGAATCCTTGAAACAAACATGATTAGTGGTTTTCGTATCCACTACCCACGAATGAGAGCTTACGCCCGCTAAGCGAGTTTGAAAGAACGGTGTTTGAGTATTACCTTTCTTCCCTACCTTTTTAGGTTTGGGACGACCGACCTCGATGTCTTCTTAGACCGCAATTAAGCATTTTCGTTTGTCGGTCTTCTTCTTGACACCTTTAATGACATTTTCTACGGGAACAAATTCCGTATGGTTATCTGACTCGCTTTACGATCTAGGTGAGTGAAGAATTCACTAAGATCTATCATAATAGTTGCAATGGTTTCCAAGTCCTAGTGTCGATGTTTCAACACATCGACATTGAAGTCGAATGATACACTTAGCCATTTCATTGGAGCTCGATATTTTGCTTATGATATTCCTTATCTTCCTCCACGGTCGTAGTCTCGGTAGTCTAGGTTTGTCAAGGACGGACTTATGCGATTGCATGGTCAAGACAATAAACAATTTCCAATCTACATTGTTCTCTACACAATTATATTGACTTAAAGTATATTAACAATGGATTAAAAAGTTACGACATGTTGTACTGTAAATAAACATACATCATGTGTTAATATCTCGATTAACACAAAAATTATCACATAATTCGATCCATGAATCATATTAAAATTTCAAAAAAAATATGAACATGCATCGATTAACATCATCAAAAGCAGTTTAAATGAGCGCGTGGGGTGGGTCATCATTTAAACACATTCACTTTACAAAAAAGGCGGGGTTTAACGACGGTTTTAGCGACGGAAAAAACCGTCATAACTTAACGATATTGACGGTTTTGGCGGCGGAAAAAAAATCCATCGTTGAATCGAGGGTCATTGGCACCGTAGCGACGGTTTTTGTAACCATCATTTGTTTAGCGGATTTAGTAACCGGATTAGCGGCGGTTTTTTTAATAAATCTGTCGCTAAAGCTTGAATTCTGAAAAAAAATGGCTCGCGGTAGTTCGAACCCGAGTCGGTGGGCGGTGGAAGCACCGAACCATGGACCATCTCGAATCCAACCACCAAGCATATCATATATAAGCCACCAAGCCTCCCAATTAAATGAGGCAATTGTTCGCTCCCAAGGGGGACCGAACACGGGACCTATGGGTGCCTGTGCGGGGATCAAACCGCTCGGCCACTTGCTTTCTTGAGTTTACTTAATGAAATTAATTCTATATGTCCTAAAAATCATTTTTTTTTCAATTTTTTTTAAATCCTTTATTTCAATTATCTAATTTAATGATTTAACCATATTTTAATATAATAATTATAATTTTTATTTATTTATAAATTTAAATTAAATTGTATTATATTAAAATTATATTTATTTTTTTAATTCGTTTTTTTTACACTTTTAAAAAAAATTATTTCATTTATTTAATTTAACTATCTAATAATCTTTAAAATACTAATTATATATATTTTTTACTTTATAAATTATAAATAAATTATTATATTCTTTTCAAATTGTATATGTCCTACAAATTCATTTTTTTTAAAGCAAATACTACTTTCTATTTAAAAAAAGTACTACTTTCTATTTAAACAAGTAATACTTTCTATTTAAACAAGTACTACTTTTCATTTAAACAAGCAATACTTTCTATTTAAACAAGTAATACTTTTAATTTAAACAAATAATGCTTTTAATTTAACCAAGTACTACTTTTCTATTTAAACAAGTACTACTTTTTCTATTTAAACAAGTAATTCTTTTCTATTTAAACAAGTACTACTTTTCATTTAAACATGTTGCGAGTCGTTTTATATGGAGAATATTATGTGGCTAATTCGGTGACAACTCACAAACAAAATATGCACGTGTAAAATAAACTATAAATAAGAGGAATTTGTTGACCCAGTTCATCAAGAAATGACTACTCTGGGGGCGTACCAAGCCAGAGATGTAGTATTGCGAGTTTTACACGTACAATATATGATACATCTCATGAAGATGAATCGTTATGGATAAAGATGATTTGGAGAGTTGGTGTATGAGTGCTAGGGTTTTTTGTGAGCTCTGGAATTTTTCTGAACCCCACCACTCTGGAAAAATATTTGTGAACCTAGCGCTTGTTGTTTTTTCTTCTATTTATAGTACTTTGACAAGCATGAGCTGGTTTGGCAAACATGAGCTGGAGACTTCGGGTCTTGCAAGAACTCATGTGAAGCTGCCACGTTTCCAACTTCATCTTCCAGATTGATCTTTGCACTTGCTTGTCTAAAAGGCACTCTTTTGGTCGTCCAAATCAATTTTTTGCTCGACTGAATGCTTTGTTCCCCCCTTTAAACCATATCAATCTCATTCGGAATCATCGTCCTCATCGAGCATATCCGAGCCCTCAAGTTGTGCGAGCCCCGGGGATGTCGAGCATCGAGCATCTTGACCCCTCGGGTTGTCACGAGCCGCCGGGATGTCACGAGCCCGGGATATCCGAGCATCGAGCATCTTGACCCCTGGGTTGTCACGAGCCCGGGGATGTCCGGAGTCTTGAGGATATCCCGAGCATCGAGCATCTTGACCCCTCGGGTTGTGCGAGCCTTCAAGATATCGAGCATCGAGCATTACTGACCCTGAGGTCACTTGACTCAGGCTATCTGATTTCTTCTTCCCTGATCTGATATCTGTTTGCTCGGTAAGCTGGTTGAGCAACCTTGGTTGGTAAATGGCGAGCTGGCGAAAACTAAACTTACTTCATAGGCGAGCATACTCGCATGGTTGATAAGTGGCGAGCTGGCGAACAAACTTGTTTGTTCGTCGAAAGCAAACCCTGGCTATCCATTAGCGATGGTTATTTTAATAATTGAATATTACACGTGTCCTCCGGCGTGTTCGATTATCTTGAGTAATTATATCGAACACACCAATCTGACCCGTAGGGTCACTTTGTATTCATCATGGGGGCTACCATTATAATTTGATTGGCCATCGAGCGTCGTTTAGTCTTAATGCGGATTTTCAAAATTAAACCCGGTATCTATAAATACCTTATTTTACCACCTCAATCTCTTTTCCTTCTTTTCATCTTCTTGTCTTTGTCTTCCTACTCCTTTTAAATGCGAAACTTGGGCAAAGGGTATTTCATTTTCGGTGAAGGATTCAACCTTCAATATCGATTTGAGTGATCTGTGCGACTTCTCCCTCTTCACGATGGGATCGAGATTGATGATCCTATCTTGGATGAGAAGATGGATCGGATGCGGACATTCTTGATGTTGCTGATCAAACTCTCCGAGTCGAGCCCGGGTTCGATCAGGTGCAGGACGAACAAAGGGGACCTCTTGTGATCGAGCAAAGTGTACTTCTGGCGAAAGCGGTGAGCTTGACTATCTTTGGAGGAGCCATTCTGAGGGGGCGAGTAGATTAGGCATGATTTGTTCAATACTTGCTCAGCCCACCCCAACGAATTTGTTCCTTAGTGTAATTTTTTGCTTTCTTGAACAATTGTTGTGTAATTTTTGTCTTCTTCTTTCTTGCTCGAACAATTTCAAAGTTGAATGATTGAATTTGCTTATTTGAACAATTTCCTCTAACCTGATTGTTGAGGATGAATGTTGTTGTTGATGAATGGTGGATGTTTGTCTTGTTTCCTAGTTTATGCCTCTTTTCTTCTGAATGAATTCGAACATGATAAATGTCCTTGATCTTGTATGTTTGGTCGCTAAGCGCTTTATTTTTCCGTATAAGAATCGAACAATCGGATGTGTCTGTGTTTGACTTGACTTCGGTTTATGATTGGCTTACGTTGGTGCAATCATGAAGGTTGGCTTACGTGAGGTGCAACCCATCGTTCGCAATCGGCTTACGTAATGGGCGATCGCTTCTGCTCTGGTCGTCTTATTTATGGTGCGACCTATGTACTAAATGTGTGCTTTGTTGCGAGTATGGTAAGTACACGTTCTTTCGCCAAGCAAACACAAACTCTGCTCTGTCCAATTCTTGTTGGATTCTGGTCGTCTTATTGCGGTGCGACCAGATTGGGCTTATGGCCAAACAAACTTATTGATGCCTCTTTTCCTTTTGCCAGTCGAGCAAAGGTCCTTCTGGTTATGTGTTCGACACCCCGTGCTCGGCTTTTGTGGTCGGTTTGCCTGTCTTGAGCTAGTAAAGGTTTTCTGACCATCTGCTCGTGATCAGGCGAACACAGGCTCGCGAACACAGATAACATTTTTTCAAATTTGACGCATTCCATGAAATAGAAAAGCGGAATTCCATCCATCATCTTCAAACTGTATGCTCCATTTTGCAAACACTCCGATATACGGTATGGGACTTCCCAAGCTCGGCCGAACATACCACCCGGGACCCCCGTTGCTCGCCTGAGGATAAGCTCACCGATTTTGAACCTGCGGATTTGAACTTTGGAGTTGTAGAATTTTTCTGCAGGTCTTCAGAGATGGCTTGTTGGAGAGAGCGGATGTGATCCGCGGAATGGAGGAGTCTTGAAGATGGGTCATTGGAGAGAGCGGATGGGATCTGCTTTCCGGAATAAGCAGGTGCTTCAAGGGGAGCTTCTAGAGAATCTTGCTTTCCGGAATGAGCGGGTTTTTAGAGATGGCTCGTTGGAGAGCTACGAATAAACATCCGGGAGGGCGAATGATCTCAATGCAGGGATGGCGATGGCGAGCGCCTTCAGCCGGAATACGCGTCATCGATCACGAGAAAACCAACACCTTTAAAAGGCGGGCAGATCAACGCCATAAAGGTGAATGAACGCCGTGAGGGCAAATGATCTCGTCGCACGCCTAAAAGGCGGACAGATCAATGCCGTAAAGGCGGATGAACGCCGGGAGGGCGAATGATCTCATCGCCGGGATGGCGAGGGAGCGCCGCTCGGGCGGAACACGCATCGTCGCCGTCGTAGAAAAGCAGTAGCCCAAAAGGTGGGTAGATCAATACCTGTAAACGGGCGGATGAACGCCGTGGAGTGGGCTAATGATCTCATCAACCGGATGGATAGGAGCGAGCTTCGGCGAATACATCGCCCGTCGATGCGAAAGCCGATACCTAAAAAGGTGGCGGATCAACGCCATAAAAAGCGGATAAACGCCGTGTTGAATAATCATCGCCGCTTAAAAAGCGAGCGAATCATCCGCCGTAAAAGCGAGATGAATGTCGGAGAAGCAAATGATCTACGTTGCGAGATGGCGAGCGCCGCTTCCCGGAATACAGCGTCGCCGTCACGAGCCAGCGCCTAAAAAAGCGGGCGAATCAACACCCATAAAAGCGGATGAACGCCGTGAGGTGAATAATCTCGTTGCGTACCTAAAAAAGCAGACCAGATCTTAGTAAAAAAGCGGATGAGCAGCCGGGAGGTGAATGATCTCATCGCCGAGGATGGCGAGCGACTCCTTCAGGCGAAATCACGCGCCGCGCCCGTCACTGAAGCCAGCGCCTAAAGCGTGAATCAACACCATAAAAAGCGGATGAAGCGCCGTGAAGCGAATAATCTCGTCGGAATAGCGAGCGCGCGCTTCGGCGGAATCTGGCGTCGCGCCCGATCTGGAAAGCTTGACACCTAAAAGCGGAGCGAGATCAACGCCATAAAGGTGGATGAACGCCATGAGCGAATGATCTCGTCGGCTGAGATGGCGAAGCGCTTACTACTCGGCGGAATCTAAATCGTTGATTCAGCGCCTAAAAGCGAGCAAATCAACGCCATAAAAGCCCGAGATGAAACGCGGAAGTCGGGCGAATATTAATCTCTTTTAAACGCCCTTAAAAAAGCCCCGAACAGAATCAACGCCGTAAACCGGATAAAACGCCGGGAGGCCGAGCCGTATCATCGCCCAGGATGGCGAAAGGAAGCTTATTTCGGCCCGAATACAACGTCTTGATCACAGAAAGCCAGCGCCCTAAAAAGCGGAGCAGATCAATGCCATAAAGCCGAGATGACGCCGCGTGAAGCCGAATGATCTACATCGCCGGGATGGTGAAAGGCGCTTCGCTCGGCCCGAATAGCATCGCCGCCCGTCTGAAGCAGCGCAAAGGCGAGCGGAATCAACGCCATAAAGGCGAGATGAAGCGTCGTGAGGAAGATGATCTCGTCGCACGCCTAAAGGAAGAGATAGATCAACGCCGTAAAAGCGGATGAATATTGGGGAGGTAAATGATCTCGTTCTTTGGGATGGCGAGAGCGCTCGGCCGAATCTGGCGTCGCCGTCTGCGAAAGCCCGGCCGCTAAAAGGCGGGCGTATCAACACCAAAAAAGGCGGATGAACGCGTCGTGAGGGTGAATGATCGTTGCATGCTAAAAAGGCAGATAGATCAACGCCGAAAGCGGATGAAAGTCGGGAGGGTGAATGATCTCATTGCCGGGATGGCGAGTAGCCATTTCTCGGCGAATCGACGCCGACGCGAAAGTCGGCGCCTAAAAGGCATTCAGATCAACACCATAAAGGCGGATGAACGCCGTGAGGGCGAATGATCTCATCGCCGGAATGGCGGGAGCTTCGCCGGGCCGGAATACGCATCGGCGCCCGCGTCGGAAAGCCGGGTACTTAAAGCAGGCAAATCAACGCCATAAAGGCGGATGAACGCCGTGAGGGTGAATGATCTCGTCGCATGCCTAAAAGGCAGACTATTCAACGCCGTAAAGGCGGATGAATGTCGGGAGGGCGAATGATCTCGTCGTTGGGATGGCGAGTAGCGCTTCGCTCGGTGGAATCCGCGTCGCCGATGCGGAAAGTCAGTGCCTAAAAGGCGGGCAGATCAATGCCATAAAGGCGGATGAACACCATGAGGGCGAATGATCTCGTCGCCGGGATGGCGAGCGCTCGCCGGCGAATCTGGCGTCGCCGTGCGGCTTTCCCGGCTCTAAAAAGCGGGCAGATCAACGCCATAAAAGGCGGATGAACGCCGTGAGGCGAATAATGATCTTGTTGCATGCCTAAAAGGGGGATCGAATCAACCGTAAGGTAGATGAGCATTTGGGAGGGCAAATGATCTACCGTCATTTGGGATGGCGAGTGCTTATTTCAAAGCGGAATCTGGCGTCACCAATGCGAGCGGCGCTAAAAAAGCGGGCGAATCAATGCCATAAAAGCGAGATGAACGCCGTGAGCGAATATCTAAATCGCCCGGGATGGCGGAGCTTTCGCCTTCGGTGGAATCTGTGTCGCCGATGTGGAAAGCTTGATTTAAAAAAAGCGGGCATAATCGTCGCCGAAAAGGCGGTATTGCCACGTTGAATAGGTGGGCGTAATTTTTCGAAAAAAGCCCCGGTAATGCGGCGCGCCCAGTAGGTGGGCATAATCGTCGCCCGACTTCTGCCCGGTAGTCTTTGATTGCAAAGTATGGCGTGCATGATCATCGGCCGAGAAGCGTTATTGCCAGCGCCGAGTAGGTGGGCATAATCATCGCCGAGAAGGAAGTATTGCCAGCGCCGAATAGGCGGGCATAATCGTCGCCGAGAAGGCGGTATTGCCAGTGCCGAATAGGCGGGCATAATCATCGTAGCCAGTATTGCCAGGTAGGCGGGCATGATCGTACAAGTGGTTTTTTGGTAATTTGGCCGGTAGTGCCATTTTTCTTCTGAATAAATTCGAACATTGTGTTTGTCTATGTCCCCTCCTGACTTCTTTCATTTTTTATTGTCTTATTGTGATGCAATCGGTTGATCGTCTTATTTAGGTGCGACCAGATGGGTTAACTTTATGCAACCCCCCCTTTCTTGGTTCGCGATCATCTTATTTAAGTAGCGATCACCGTCTTAAAGGCGTCTTATTTAGTTTTGTGTCCTCAAGCTCATCACCCGCTTTTTTTTTCTGGTATCTATAAGTCTGAGTCATCTTTTTGCATTGCGTACCCATTACTCACTTTTTGCTCTGGGGAATCGAGTCTGAACTCGTTCGTCGAAGTTTTTATAGACTTGGGCTCGTTCGTCTTTGTTGGGTCGTCCAAACTTAGGTCGCGATAATACCGTGAAACAGCGGCAAATTAAATGAAAATAAATGAATGAATGAAAAGCCACGAGGACATAAATATAATAAACCTGGTGGGGTGGGAAAAAGGACTACCCGTATATTCTTTGAAGCTGCTTCGTCGGACTCATGTGTTAAATCTAATTTTCTTTTTCATTTATTTGTTGTTTTCGTTGCCCCCTTTTTTTGTTCGTGGTTGGGGCCCCTACTTCAAATGGTTTGAAAGATCCTGGGGGTTTGTACCCTCCTTAGCCTGTTGGTTTCTTTTCGTCGATCACCTTCCTGGTCGCCACGTCTTGGCCTGCTTGCGATTGGGCGAGCAGATCTTGCATCGTTATGATCTTGGCTGCTCGCTCATGGAATTTGGCATATGTGTTTGGCCATTCTTGGTGCATGGCCTTCCACATGTCCGAATTCAGAGTCAGCCCTCAGACCACCGTGAGGATCTTGGCATCCTCTTCGACGGGAGCCCCATCATACAAACATTTATCGAACCTTTCCACGTATGCGATCGACTCTCCTTGAGTTGGGAAAAATGTGCTAACCGTTGTTTCGGGGCCTGGCGAGCACACATAGATGAGAAATGGGATAGGAATTTCTATCCCAACTGGGCGAAAGACGTGATGGATGCGGTGGGCAAAGTAGAAAACCACCTATGTGCTCGATCACCCAAAGTCATGGGGAATGATCGGCACTGCGTTGCATCAGTGGCACCCATTGCGATCATGTAATCCGAATATTTGCTGAGGTGAGCATGTGGGTCGACTTCAAAGATCGAGCATAAAGGGATTGGTGGTTGGTTTTTTACTACTTTTTCTTGTACTTCAGCTGCCATGATCGCCGGTGTTAGTGGCGAGCACGGCAGTGTGCTCGCCCGAGGGAGTCCTTTCGTCGCGGCTAGGTCAGCCTGTAAGCCCTCGATTGCTTTTTGCATTTCTGCAAATTTCGTGGAACTGACAGACTTGGATCGGGGTTGTGTCCCATCATGAGGACCCAGAGGGTCATGCTCGTGATGGGGCAGTCCCCCTTTCCATGCTTGTCCTTGACTACCCAATCGATGATGGATAGACAATTTAGTTCCAGATGATTCTTGTTTTTTCTGTTGTCTTTCGGGATGCGGGCGATCATGAGGAATTTGAAAGAGCGGCATGTTAAGTCATTTATTCCTTCTAGGGAATCCGACGCCTATGATCGCCGATTTGATCTTTAACAGAGAGCCTCAAACGTCCAAACATCGATTGTCTGGACCTTTGAGGCTGCTCATCGTCCGACATATCAATGGCATTTTTGTCGGTCCCCTTTGGTGCAGTTTTTTCACTTTAACTTGCTCACTATCGGGTGTATCGGCGTCGATCACCATCATCTTGAATTCATAATTTGGCTAACTCTTTTTTCGGACCCTCTCTTTACGTGCTCGTAGCAAGAAAATGATGGCCTTTGTTGTGGTCGTCGGATCATTGGCGATATCTTCAAGATTGATGGTTTCTACGGACTAATTTTTGTGAGGCTGACGCTGAGCCTCTTTCCGGTCGTGAGGTCGGCTTTGTCCCGACCTCTCTGTCTGTGCGTTCCTAGATTGAGGCATTATATTTCTTTTTTCTGCCTCGGCTAACTACGGGATTGTGTATAGGTTGGTTTGTTCGCTACCCTCCTTCTAGCGTCAATTGTTGCGAGTCGTTTTATATGGAGAATATTATGTGGCTAATTCGGTGACAACTCACAAACAAAATATGCGTGTAAAATAAAGCTGTAAATAAGAGGAATTTGTTGACCCGGTTAAAGAAATGAATACTACTGGGGGCGCGTACCAAGCCAGGGATGTAGTATTGCGAGTTTTACACGTATAATATATGATACATCTCATGAAGATGAATTGTTATGGATAAAGATGATTTGGAGAGTTGGTATATGAGTGCTAGGGTTTTTTGTGAGCTCTGGAATTTTTCTGAACCCCACCACTTTGGGAAAATATTTGTGAAACGACGACATTTTTTTCTTCTATTTATAGTACTTTGACAAGCATGATTTGGTTTGGCAAGTATGAAATTTGGAGACTTTGGTCTTGCAAGAACTCGTGTGAAGTCGCCGCGTTTCCAACCGTCTTCAGATTGATCTTTGCACTTGCTTGTCTAAAAGGCACTCTTTTGGTCGTCAAATCAATCTTTTGCTTTCATTGAATGCTTTGTTCCCCCTTTGAACAATATCGATCTCAAATTGGGAATCTTGTCCTCATCGAGCATGTCCGAGCCATCGGGTTATACGAGCCCGGGATGTCGAGCATCGAGCATCTTGACCCTCCGGGTTTCGAGCCTTGGGATATCGAGCATCGAGCATCTTGACCGCTTTCGGGTTATGCGAGCGCCGGGATGTCGAGCCCCGGGATATCGAGCATCGAGCATCTTGACCCCCTCGGGTTATACGAGCCGGGATGTCGAGCCCCGGGATATCGAGCATCGAGCATCTTGACCCTCAGGGTTATCGAGGCGCGGGATGTCGAGCCTTCAAGATATCGAGCATCGAGCATATGACCCGACCCGGGTTATGCGAGCGCCCGGGATATCGAGCATCGAGCATCTTGACCACGAGGTCGCTTATTTCAAAGGCTATCGATTTCTTCCACCCCGATCGTCGGTTTGGTGATCAGATCAACATCTTTCCAGGATCATACCTATTTGCTCGGTTAGTCTGGCGAACATACCTATTTGCTCGGTAAGCTGGTTGAGCAACCTTGGTTGGTAAATGGCGAGCTGGCGAACAAAACTTACTTCATAGGCGAGCATACTCGCATGGTTGACAAGTGGGTAAATTTGGCTTAACAAACTTGTTTGTTTCGAGCTTAAATACCACTTATCCATTGGCGTGGTTATTTTAATAATTGAATATTACACGTGTCCTCCGACGTGTTCGATTAATACTGAGTAATTATATCGAACACAACAAAACAATTACTACTTTTCTATTTAAACAACTACTACTTTTCTATTTAAACAAGTAATATTTTTCATTTAACAAGTAATACCTTTCATTTAAATAAATAATACCTTTCATTTAAACAAGTACTACTTTTCATTTAAGCAAATAATACTTTCTATTTAAACAAGTACTACTTTTCTATTTAAACAAGTAATACATTTTATTTAACAAGTAATATTTTTCATTTAAACAAGTACGACTTTTCATTTAAACAAGTAGTACTTTTCGATTGAAACAAGTACTACTTTTCTATTTAAACAAGTAATATTTTTCTATTTAAACAAGTAATACTTTTCTATTTAAACAAGTAATACTTTTCATTTAAATAAGTACTACTTTTCATTTAAACAAGTACTACTTTTCGTTTAAATAAGTACTACTTTTCTATTTAAACAAGTACTAAGTAATACTTTTCTATTTAAACAAGTAATACTTTTCATTTAAACAAGTACTACTTTTCATTTAAACAAGTACTACTTTTCTATTTAAACAACTACAACTTTTCTATTTAAACAAGTAAGACTTTTCATTTAACAAGTAATACTTTTCATTTAAACAAGTAATACCTTTCATTTAAACAAGTAATACTTTCTATTATTTAAACAAGTAATACTTTTAATTTAAACAAGTAATACTTTTCATTTAACCAAGTTTCTTTTTACGTTTTAAACAAGTAATACTTTTCTATTTAAACAAGTAATACTTTTCATTTAAACAAGTACTCTTTTTCATTTAAACAAGTACTACTTTTCTATTTAAACAAGTACTATTTTTCTATTTAAACAAGTAATACTTTTCATTTAAACAAGTAATACTTTCTATTTAAACAAGTAATAACAAGTATTACTTTTCATTTAAACAAGTACTACTTCTCATTTAAACAAGTAATACCTTTCATTTAAATAAATAATACTTTTCATTTAAACAAGTACTACTTTTCATTTAAACAAGTACTACTTTTCTATTTAAACAAGTAATACTTTTCTATTTAAACAAGTAATACTTTTCATTTAAACAAGTACTACTTTTCATTTAAACAAGTACTACTTTTCTATTTAAACAACTACTACTTTTCTATTTAAATAAGTAATACTTTTCATTTAAACAAGTAATACCTTTCATTTAAACAAGTAATACTTTCTATTATTTAAACAATACTTTTAATTTAAACAAGTAATATTTTTTATTTAACCAAGTACTACTTTTCTATTTAAACAAGTACTACTTTTCTATTTAAACAAGTAATACTTTTCTATTTAAACAAGTGCTACTTTTCATTTAAACAAGTACTACTTTTCTATTTAACCAAGTACTACTTCTCTATTTAAACTTAAGTAATATTTTTCATTTAACAAGTAATACTTTCATTTAAACAAGTACTACTTTTCTATTTAAACAAGTACTACTTTTAGTCAATATATATATTTAAATATACTATGAATTAAATTTTATACTGTAAACTCCTCGAAATAGATCTAATTACGGTCAGGTGGAACTCTTCTCCAAATGACTATAAATTAAATATACGGTAAGGTGCATTAACAACAATTAAAAAATCTAGTATAATCCTGAAACATAAAAATAAATACATAATTAATATTTTAAAAAAAAAATTTAAAAAATTAAAAAAAACCGTCGCTAATCCGTTGCTAAAACCGTCGCTAAATTTGTCACAAAAATCATCGTTAATACCATCGCTAAAGGGATTAGTCCAAAACGTAGCTAAAATTGTAGCTATTTGCGGCGGTTCTCTAAACCGTCGCTACAACTGTTGACTTTGATCATTTGACCGTAACCGTCGCTAATTTCCGTCGGTAAAACGCACATTTTTTGTAGTGATTCAACCAGGTCACAAACAAGAACAGTTACAAACCTTTAATTCATAATTAATAGTTGGCTCCCACTTGACCAATATAAAATTGACAAGGACTTCGGGGAAGTATATGCATATCAATTTTATACCTAAGTAATAACCATGATTAATTAAAGAATTATTATTTCGTTTTGAACGAGCCTAGTGGGGAGGGTCATCGTCGCCACTAATAATAATTCACAATCATCCTTTAGGAATTCATTCATGTGAAAACTATCTTTTGGCCGTTCCGTGGGGGAAATTTCTCAAAAAGAATTCACAAATAAATAAATCATGGAGGTAAAAAATTAATTCAATTTTGTTGTCCGGAATAAAATTGTCAATTAATTGTATAAATCATACTTAGTAATTTTCGAAAGTGAGATTTTTCCAAACAATTTTTCATGCATCGCATATTCAAACAAATTAAATAAGCATGAAAATAAAGCAATCATCAAAACAAAAAAATTAAACATATTGGGCACATATATCCAATTGTCACGGTTAATTTTTGTCATGTCTTGATCTTGAGAAATCGTCTTCATAGCCTTCATCGTTCGTCTCGAAAAGCTCTCACTCGACCGCAACAATTTTTTTTAAAACGTCCTCCGTTAAGGTTCGAGACGACATCCGGCGCCGGGTGGCTCACGGCTCGAAACGCATGTCTGTGTGCGCCTAAGCGCAAGCCAGCGTCTGAACCGACCATCCCGCATTGCCCGTCGCCCAGCGTGCGTGTCGCTCGTTCACGTCGCACGGGCGGATCTGACGTTCCGCCGTGGTCGCGCGCTCGTTCTCCGCCTCGACTCTCGGTATTTATGTCGGCGCTGCGTCTTGCGGATCTGCGCTTCGCCCGTCGCCGCCTCGCCTAATCGCCCGCGTCTAGGAAGCAACATGTCTGTCGCCCGCCGCAGCGCGCCCCGTATCGATGCGTGCCCTAAGCGCGCACGTCTGCGTCCTCACCGTGCTCAAATGCGCGCGCCGTGCGCGCCTCGTCGCCTAAGTCCATGCAGCGTCGGCGAAGCCACAGCCGTGCGGCGTCTTGGCCGTCTTCTTCGCCCACCCGTGTGCGACCGCCCTAGCGCGGTGTAGGCGGTCGCTAGGCCTTCGGCTTTACCGCCGCAGCGTCTTTAGCTCACAGACGTCCGGGCACTTGGTCGCCCGTCTTTAATTCTCCATCTCTGTCTTCGTTCTCGATCCGATTACAATTTATTTATAAAAAATAAATAAACCTAGATCTAGATTAGTATATTGCATTGATCAAATCAAACAAATCCTAATCTACTAGTAGATTTTCTCACGAGGCAAAACGAATTCGAACGAATCGAATTAAAAACCACAATTATATGCATGCATAATTAAACATTAATTTAAAATTAATTATTATTAATGTTTAATTAAATTGGATTTAATTAAATAGGATTCCCAATAATAATATATGAAATATTATTATAGGATTTAATATATATGGAATCAAATCCGTAGAGATTTGATATACATAGGAATTAAATCCGTAGAGATTTTATATATGGGAAATAAATCTAAGAGATTTATTTTATAAAATTAGGGATATTATTTCCTAATCAGGTTAACTTATGATTTAAGTTGGGTCTTCCCTATATATATGAGCTCTTGAGAATTCACAAACAACGTTAATTCATTATTCTCTCCATAAGATCTAGAGTTAGAATTTTCCTAGCAAATTCATCTCGGGATTCAACGCTGGCAAATCCGTGCAAGTCCGTGATTGGGGATTACGTGGATACCATAGTAGAGAAATATGCGTACGATTTACTGTAAGATTTCTCTTTATGTTTACACGTATTTAATTATGCAATTAATTATTCGTTGTTGGTGAACTGTTTAATTCCGCTGAGCATGTATTACGTGTTTACGTGCCTCTAAATTCCAACACGGATTATATGGAGAGACTAGTCATTTCAACTATCACACATGAACTCCCAAATGTGGTTTTGTGTATGTATAACTCCTTGAATCCAGTCCTCTAGAAATGAGATGAAAGTCCCTTTTATCGAGCCAATTTTGAATATTATTCCTAGGATTTTAACTAGCTACAATGTTCCTAAAACTTTCACTTCCTAGGAGATAGTTTTCTGCATAGCAGAATATGAGAGGCTTGTATCCGCATGTATGGTGGAGATTTGTCATCCTAATTCCTAACTATTGCATCATTTTAATTCTCTTGGATGGATGACTGACATAACGATTGTTGAGGAGCCATGTGTTGCAATGCGATTATAACACAATCGATTATAATAAATTGCATGTTTTTTTACTTATGTGTGCTTTGATGATGAAATTCTACACTTACTCTATTTCTTGTGTTTTTGTGTGATTTTAGGACTTTTTTTAAAAAAACTCGTTGGCCTCTAAATTCATGAATTTGCGCTCACAAAGTAGGCTACCCAGTGTTGGCTGCAGCAGTTCAAAACGGCTCATACTTCTTTTGCAAGTGTTTGAGCCCTTAAAACTCATATTCAATGCTCCAAAAAAAGGCCCTAGAATGACTTATGCTCACAAGAAAAAAAATCAAGTGTAGATTTTAATCATCAAAGCACATTTAAGTAGAAAAATATGCAATCTTAACAATATTGAGTATAATAAACTGCACTGTAAACAATTAAAAACATGCACAATTTCCTACTTATCGTGCATTAAGAAGGAAGTCAAGGACAATGATGTAGGATATACATATCTTTGATCCGACAAATACATTGCATTCTTTTGCTCAAGCTCCTTCGGACTGTCTCATGACGAATTTTTTTCTATCTTTACACAAAGACGACGATAGTGCCAAGTACTTAGGTGTTTTGGTATTGTTGGTTGTATTAAATTAAAAAAAAAAACAAGTATAAAAGAATATGGTGGTCCCTCATATGTGTATGTGGTGCAGAAAGAGGTGTTGGGCAGTACCCATCAACCTAGCATAGACAAAATTGGCTGCGAGATTTGAAATGGAAGTATCGCGGCCGGCCTCTCGGGCCTCCGCTACAAGAGATTTGAAATTGAAGTATATAAGGGTATGTTCGTTTTGGGCTTATAGTGGGCGTAGAAAATCCTGGACTTCAAAATTCTTGGATTTCTAAATCCTATTAAAAAAGTTGAGTATATGTTTATTGAGGATTTTATAGGACATGATTGTGTAGGATGGAGAAAAAATTGATTGATTTGTATTATTATATTATTATTATTGTAATGATTGAATGAATGTGATGTTTTGGAAATTGTGTAAAAGTCAGGGGAGTGTAGGGTGTAGGGTGCAGTAATAGTATTAGAGGTGCATGTTGTAGGATTTCAAAATACTTTGTTTGAGTATTGAAGAAAATGATATTTGGGATTATATAGTCAAAGTTCGTCTGTGGTAGTCGCAAAACGAACATACCCTAATAGTCTTATGAAGCTATTTAGTGCCATGTAGGGTAATTAGATTGGATAGAAATTAATTGAGATGAAACTATAAGTTATAGTAATATATATATTAAGTAACCCAATTTGATAAAAAAATATAAGTTTAGTATGGAAAATGGATAAGATTTACTATCCAAATTACTTTTCAATATCGATTTTGTTACAAATTATTGTTTACTTTCTAATTCGATTAAGAAAAAACACAATCTATTGACTTTCTGTGCCATTAACTAACATGTAATAAAGCTAAATGAATGCCCCGTCCTGATATATACATTTAAATTCCTATAGATATATGTACAAAAATATGCATCATAATAATACCGATCTAGACTAGACTTTGGGTATCTGAGATCTTAATTAATATATGTCCCAAAGCATGAATTATCTAATTTATTGGTTAATTCCATGCTATGTAATAACTTATTTGATTTGACGAAGTGAAATAACTCATGCGGTTAGAGCACCACTACTTATTTTGTGAGGTCATGAATTCGAGTCATTATTTTCCAATTAAAAAAAAAACAAAACTGATTAGATTTGAAATTTTTATGGAAATAAATTAAATTTTAAAAGGGTTGAAAGTTTTACCGAGCTTAAAAAGGGTTGAAAGTTGAATGTGGAGTAGAGGACAACATATCTGGGGTAAGTGTCTTTTTATCCTTTTAATAGCCACAAACATCATAAAACTTCAAGTTTTTTTTATCCGACATGCCAGAAATTATCTTAAAAGTTATTTATTTATGCTACTGTCCAAAATATAATTACACGTTGACTTTCATAATTATGAATTGTTTTAATTGTATAATTGATTCTTGTTATAAGTTGTCGGAAAAAGTCTCTCAATTCGTAGAGAGAATTAATTTGACTTTCACCAATCCATCAAAATTCAACCAAATAAAGAGGCTTTTACTTGTACCCAATTAAATATGAATAATCAACATCGATTTAATCTTGACCAACTCTTAAAATTCTTAAATTAACATGAATATTAAAATCAATATGTACAAAGATTAGATGTGATATGTTAGCTTTTAGATTATATATATATATATATGATTGAAATTCTTAAAATTGAATCTAAACGCATGCATTAGGTAATTTGGAAAAATTGATAAATTTTCATTACATCTATTTCAGAATTTTCTCCCTCCTACGTAGCCCTACTCAATTCCTTCTATTCAAATTTGAGTAGGTTCTTTTGTACAGTAAATGTATAGTGCAATTTAAGTGAATTTTTGAAACGTTCAATTTATTTACACTGAAATGCTCAATTTATTTTTACTGAAAAACAAATCAGTTGAACATTTCTGTGAAACAAGTTGCTTGTTACAAAAAATACAATCGAATTGCACGGTGCATTTGGTGCATGCAAGACTTTGCTTTCAAAAAAAATTTCCTCATATTTCTTAATCTCTTATTAAATGTCCTATATTTAATCTTATCTTAATTTCCTAGATTTTTAATTTCCTCATTGTTCTGCATTTTGTATCTTTTAATCTACAATAAAAATATACAATTTATTTTAAAAGTAAATATATTGAACATATACAAAAAGATATTATTATAACTAAATTGAATTATTTCGTTTAAATATAATCTGATCTAAAAGTAATGATTTTTTTAAAATCACGCATAATACGCTAGACTAGACTAATAGCAAATATTACATTAAATCTCCAAGTTATAAAATAATTAATAAAAAATATAAATATTTTGTATACATATATAATTGTGCAATGCAATTAATAATTATGCACAATTAATTATTATTTTTCGGTGAAAACAATTAATATTATTTTTTTTAAATAATTATTATTTAATAACTAATTTATTTAGTAAAATTACTACTATCATTTAAAGGCACACCTAAATCGCAAAAATAAATCATCTCTCATGTACTTAAACCTAAATTTAAATATAATCACATTTTATTTAAATTAATGATACATCATCATTCATTTCGATAATAAGACTAACTCTTGTATGCAACAGATGCACCGTACACTATATAATATATTTTAAATTTTATAATTTATTATATTAAAAATAGCAATTTATAATTATATTGAAACGTATAATTATATTTTACGAACACATGTTACAAGTTTCAACGTAACAAATTGCAAATTTAAATACAATAAATTTTAAAATACTGTATAAAATGTACGGTTCACCGATGGACTGAAGTCCAACTCTCCAAACAGCACCGTCTACCTTCCTTCCCTTTATAAATTTCAGCTTCAATCTTATATTCCCACTTGGCCTCTTTTCTCAACAAATACAACAAAGTATAAGTATACCCTGAAATAAAAAAATACGCCTTTTGCCTTTTCACCTCATGTCTCATTATCTATACACAACATTCATACACCCCCTAAAAACTCCCTGTATTTTCAGACGGCCGATTGTTGTAAAAGATTTCTGGGTTTTTTTCTCAATTAATTGTAAATCACGAAGAAGATGAGGATTGTGAAGTCGATTGATTCTTCAGAGTGCCCATGTGTGTGTGGATTTTTGGTTGTGGAAGCTTATCCCAAAAGGTATTCTTCCAAGATCCCCTCTGATTTGGTGCTTTTCTTGGGCCTTGGTTTCATAGATTGGTAATTTTTATCAGGGTATTTGTGTTCTAATTTCGTGTAAAAGGAGTGGGATTTAGGCAGATTGTTGGGGTTCAATTTCGTATTTAAGGGAGTGAGAAGAAAAGAAGATACAGATTTTTGTTTGTATCTTTTTCTTGAAATCATGGACTTAAGGTGTTTGATAAAATGTCTGCCGCTTGTGTTTTGTGGTTTCAAGAAGATTGATGGGTTAGGATTAAATATAGTCTTCATCTAGCTTTTTCTCGATTAAGATCTCCTTTTTTATTATTTTGCCTTTCATTTGTTCCTCTTTTCTTGCTTAATCTTTTGGAAAGAATTGGGCTTTTGAATTTCATATCCCTTTAATTGGGGTTGGGATTTAGTTTCCTGTTTGGATTGTGGAGAAAGTATTCGAAATGAACAAATTTAGGGTTTTGATGGAGGTGGAAGTTTGTAGCTGGGATTGACCAAAAAATGGAGGTGTTCATACATCAAATTGATTATTAAGGGTGAAATTAGATTGTCCTAGTTCAGATATTGCACTCAAGAAAAGAGAGGGGAAAAAAATCTAGATGGAGGACTCTCTTCTCACAACTTTATCAATGGAGAATCATCAAATCCATCATCCTTCAACCCTCTTATCCATGGATTCAAGTGCTTCATCAGCCCACGATGAGTTAGAACTCGAGATGAATCGCCAAGTCATCTTAACCCGTCCCCCCGATATCAATCTACCCCTCGCAGAACGAAGTCCCCCTCCCCTCCCTTGGAACCCCGAACAATGTGACATTCTTGATGTCGGGCTTGGTACTTAAATATATGAGACGGAGTCTTTTCTAACCGTCCCTAAAGTCGGGAGAAAATGTGCAAAACGAAACGATAACATTTGGGGTGCTTGGTTCTTTTTCAGCTTTTACTTTAAGCCCGTTTTGAATGAGAAATCGAAGGCCAAAATCGTGCTTGATGGTAATGGAGTATCGGGCTTTGATAAATCTGATTTACAGCTTGATGTGTTTATGGTTCAGCATGATATGGAGAACATGTACATGTGGGTTTTCAAGGAACGTCCCGAAAATGCCCTCGGTAAGATGCAGCTCCGAAGCTACATGAATGGGCATTCTCGTCAAGGAGAGCGTCCCTTCCCGTTTAGTGTCGATAAAGGGTTTGTTCGGTCTCATAGAATGCAGAGGAAACATTATAGGGGATTATCGAATCCTCAGTGTGTTCATGGGGTCGAGGTTGTCCCGTCCCCTAGTCTCATGAAACTCGACGATGAAGATCGAAAAAGATGGATGGAATTAACCGGGAGGGACCTTAATTTCATCGTACCAAATGAGGCTGGCGATCGCGTCGTGGAGGAATCTCCCGAGCACTGAGTTTGAACTCGAGCTAGCCCCGCCTCCTCTGAAGATAAATAATCACGCGAAAAAGTTGTTAAATGGATCAGCATTGAATTTTGTCACTCAACCGAACAATCACATCAATGGAGAAACGGTGGATCATTCCCCGGGGAGCAACAAAAAAAGAAGGACGATGATTGTTATCTGGCTATGAACGGCTCTGATCGAATCCCTGATTTGGAAATCCACCACCCAAATGAGCCACACTGGTTGAACGGATTCAGTGGGGTCCTGAGAAACGTTTACGGGCCCGTTACCGCTGCTAAAACGACCTACGAGGACGAAGAAGGATAACTGATTCTAATCAGCTTGCCATTTGTAGATCTTCAGAGGGTAAAAGTGTCGTGGAGGAACACTCTCACTCATGGTATTATCAAAGTGTCGTGTATGAGTACGTCCCGTACTCCGTTCATCAAGAGGCATAACCGGACATTCAAGCTGACCGATCCGTCTCCCGAGCACTGCCCTCCGGGAGAATTCGTTCGAGAAATCCCTCTTTCGACCTGAATTCCCGAAGATGCTAAAATTGAAGCCTATTATGATGGGACGGGAACTCTGCTCGAGATATTGGTGCCAAAACTACGAGAGGGACCAGAGGAACATGAGGTTCGTGTATGCCTTCGTCCTCATCATAACGAGCTTATGTTGTCCTAATGCTTTCTGTGTTCGAGCCATGGGGGATACGATCGATCAACTTGCTGCTAACTTTGTGCCTTGTGGTGTATATTATCTATGAAACAGAATATCCATCTGTTTTTTTCTTGCTATGTTCTGTTTTTCTTCTAGTGGTAACTATTTCAGTTACTTGCTCTTTGCATCTGCAAAGTTTCAACTGTTCTTGCCATGGAAGTTATATTTCAATTATTGGAAATTGGCACTATTATTATTAACTCCCATGCAATCTATTTATCTATTCAGTTTATGAGTGTGATTAGATTTGCATTTTACAAGTGTTGATTTACCTTCTTTGCTATCTGGATTTGGGATATTGCATAGGTTTTTATGTATTAGTAAATTGACCCATCTGTGTCTGGAGATTAATAAGATATGGTTTGATTCAACTAGGGAATAATTCTTCACAGGCGAATAAGCAATATTATAAAGAGAAAGGAAAAGGAGTGTGGGCCAAAAATGACCCGAACAAGAAGAGAGAAGGAAGTCTTTATAACAAGCTTGTGAATATGTGACTTGTGGATACAGATATGGCCAGATTAGTATTATTGCCTCTACAGATAATAAACTAACAGCATTTCATAGCATCTCAAAGCCTTCTTTGACATAATTTTGGACTATGCATCCAGGTGCACTGTGTACTCGTAGTGCATTTTAAAATTATACAACTTGTTATATTGAAATATGCAATTTGTTGAACTGTGCAACAATTAATATGGAAAAAAGTTGCACGATTCAGTGTAAATAAGTTGTATCTTTCAGTATAACAAGTTGTAAGGTTCTAAAATGCATTATGAGTACACGATGTATCTAGATGCACATGAGATCCCCTCTTTTGAAAAAAAAACAATATTTATGTGGAAATTAGGGTTTTTGTATTATCATTTGTACTTGAGCACCCAATTTAAACTTAAAATACACAGGACTCGTATGGGGCCTAATATTTTTGGTCAAAAATTTATGTACATCTATTCCACCGTTTATATTTTTGAAAATTATTGGTTGTTCTGAAAAAGTGTTAAAATGGAGTATATATATTTTTGGTCATATATATATATATATATATATTTATTATTATTTTTTTAAATTGTATATTTTTTCTGACCTTATTTTGTTTGAATATTTGTCCAAAAGATGTCTCTTATTTAATTGAATATTTTCTTAATAAAATAACTTTATATTTTTTTATAGAACGCTTTTAAATATCTCAATATTACACCATATGTTATTATTATTTACACACTAAAAATAATTTATTTTTTTCTAATTTATACTACATGTCATTTCTTTATCATTCAACCGTTATCAAAAAAAAAATCCTTTTTAATACTAATAAATGACATTTACATTAAAACTCGTGCAAACAATAAATGTTCAAACAAGAAGAAATGGAGGGAGTACTAGTTATTTTATTAAAAAGTATAAATGTTCAAACAAGAAGAAGAAATGACATTTACATTAAAACTCGTGCAAACAATAAATGTTCAAACAAGAATAAATGTTCAAACAAGAAGAAATGGAGGGAGTACTAGTTTTTTATAACTATATTTTTTATTTATTTTTTTTTTTAAAAGTAGGCCTTGCGTGAGACTGTCTCACGTTGATACGAATATAGTTTGAAAATAGCGTTTTAATATTTTAAAATGATGAATGTTAATTTATGTTAAATTATATTGTGAATCGTCTCGATGTGAGACAGTCTTATACAAATTTTTGTTTTTTTTCAATATTATAAAAATTCATTAAAAAAAATACCACGAGGCTATACATGAAAAAAAATAATAAAAGAAAACTCTTAGATGTATGCAAAAGAAAATATAAATATCTAACTCTTAAAAAATTATCCAAAATGCAGAACTCAAATAAATATGAGGCACGCTTGCGTAAGACAAAGTATAATGTGGGCATTGATGTTTTAACCCTTTAAAAGAAATGAGTGTTGATTTGAGTTAAATATACCCAGTCTCATGCACAACACTGTCGCATATAAATTTTTGTCAATAAATATACCTAAAACTAAAACTAAAACTAAAACTAAAACTAAAACTAATGCTTCTTATCTATTGGTGGTGAGGTGATATGCTTATAATTGACATGTGTATCAAAGCGTTGAGTTATCTGAGGAAGGCAACACCTGTGGCTATGGTGATAAGAAAAAGTAAATATAACACCAACTTGTGCCTACATCTTCAAATATAGTACAATGAATCTTGAAAACCCAAAAAATAAATAGTTATAAAAAACTTAAAAAAATGTCAACTTTTAATGTGATAGGTGGATGGTGGAAAGGTTCAGAAGAATAGATGAATGGTAGATATGGGGTTATACGTATGATGTGGGCCCATTAAATATTATGGTGAAAGTGGAGAGGGGATCCCACTTATCAACAATAATTGGGTTTTAGGCCAATGCAAGAATGCCACATTTTTAATAATTGGAAGTGAGTTGAGTAAACTGTGGTAAAGTATCGCTTTACAAAAGATATAAAAATGGCTTGTGATTTGATTTTTGGAGATGGGAGCTTACATCATTTTTAATCTCATAATTTTAGTTGTTACTTTTTTATATTTTTTTAAACAAAAAATGACTTTTACAACTTAAATGCAAAAATCATAAATATCGAGTAAGTCATCCACAACAGTTGGAGGTTCGACCCAATAATAAGGATTTGAAAATAACCCAAACGTCCAAGCAAAATGATGAGCCAAATTATTGGTTTTTTAGACAAATTACGTAATCACTAAGTTGTTTTAGTATAGTTTTACAAGTTATTTTCATCATATAATCACTGGCAGCACATCCTATTATTGTTGTTCCACTCGTTGATACACCACACTTACAATGCAGTCAATGTCACTTTCTCTGATTTGATTTCCGAGGCCTACATTGTTATAAACTTGACACTAAAAATTGCATTCACTAGACAACACAATGAAAAATAAAATCAAGCTCTCAACTCAAGAGTTACATTAAACAAAAGACTTTCAATTCAGAGAGAAATCAAAGACGCTCTCAACCAAGAAGAGAAATCAGGGATCACACGATCAGGAAAGGCGGCGAATGACAACAGAGTAATATAATTATCACAGAGATTGGGCAGATAACCCTAATCTAATACCTACAAAATAAAAGACAATCTAAAACTTACAAAATTAGAAGACGATCTACTCTTCAAGGGTCTCAGATCGCGCTACCAATAAATGAACAAATCTGACGGGATGAACACTGCTATGACTTTTCGGACGGGGAGAGAGGGGGAAGACTGCCTCTCAAAACCCTAGGTACGCATAGCAAGATTTTTTATTTCTTTTAATCATGAGTATAAGAAGTACTCCAATTTTTACACCGTGATATATCGCCTATTAACACTCACAAGAGAGCATTAAATATAAACTATCAAAAACACTTATGTAAAATATTTCACGGATCAAGAATCTGTAAAATATGATAGAGTCAAAAGGATAATTGGATAAAAATATATGGGAAAACTAATGAAACAGAGGGAATGTCATTTTATTCTATTCTATAACACACTCTTTATCTCCCTTCGTAATAAAATTCTGATTAATCGATTTTTTTTTACGTTTTTTTGGCGAGTTTGTATAAGTAATTGAAATGATAAAGTGACTTTTAAGGAGCTGAAGATGGGCTTATCTATCATACACCTCCTTAAAAGTCACTTTATCATTTCAATTACTAATACAAAACTCGTTCGAAAAAATGCGTGTCAAAGTCAACTGTGCTAAGTCTTCTGAGACGGAGGGAGTAATAACATATTTGAATTCATACAGAAACATAATTTTTAATATTTTACAATGATTACTATAAGGATAAATATATGTATTGAAAATGGCAATTATGTGTTACTTTTTTTTAGCAAAAGAGAGAGAAGAAACTCCCCCATCCATTTTGTTGGCCCCTCATTCAGGTGAGTTATAAATCGAGCAATATGCCCGAATAGCAGACACATGTGTGTTCATTTTATAAATCGCGTAAATTGTTGACTAACATGATGTGTTTCTTGTTCTTACAGTAACATATATATCATTATAATAACGTAAATTTAAGAGCGAATTCTACTGTTTTGTTTTTTGTGCGAATTATTTGAAAATTACTTCGATTTAACCCAATTTGACTTGCGAATGATGAGCAAATTTTCAGTCATTTCCTAACTTGTATTAAAACGTAAAATACTTTATAAGAGTGCCTCTCACTAGATGTTGATTAATTATAAAATACTTTACAATGAACTGTGCCTAGAATATGTTTGACCAATTTATATTTTAAAATATTGACTCATCTAATTTAATTTTCTATAAACAAAGTATGTACATATAGAATAAGATAAATGAAGCAGTCGAACATAATTTTGATGTAATTAGTATAAGGGTAACACGAACCAAATTTTACGGTGCAACTTGCAAGTGGTGCATGCTTTTTAATAAACTAATTAATATTTTTAAATATTAGCAAATTATTATTTTTTTAGTGAGTAATTAATAACTATTCCCTCCTTTTTTATTTACATGTCTTTTTAGCCTTTTAAATTATTTGTGAAATAGATGTCATTCTAGTATTTTATCCCCCTTTATCTCATATTTACCCTTAATATTTGTAATTAATGTGTTGTGTGTTTAATTTTTCAACCAATATTATTTATTGTTAAGAATATTTAAATAATATTAATTAAGGTTAATTTTAGAAAGAAAAAAAATATATCCTTAATTTGTCTTAAAAACTCTAAAATTATATCTATTAAAAAAACAAGGAGTATTAAAATACATATTAGCAAAAATTTAGAGTAGAAAGAGGCATTCAAAGGTAACCAGGTGGCTTAGCCCACCTGGCCACTGTGCTCCTCAATTGAGTGGGAGACCCAGATTCGATTTCCTTTGGGAACGAATTGGAGTATGGAAGTTATAAGGTGACTTGGTGAATTTGTAGAGTGTTTGGGTGCTTGGTGTACTAACTACTAACAATTAACTTTGTCCGATTAATAAAAAAAAAAGAGGCATTCAAAGGTGGCGCCTGCAAAAACATTCAAAGATTCCATTAGGCATTAGATATGGGCAAGAGAAGGATAAATAAATTAATAATAAGGTGTTATCACCCCATAATAAGCATAAGCATTTTTCCATGGAGTGGGTCTTTCTTTTCCTCTTCACCCGAGTTCGTGCCCCTTGTTTAATGAAAAGATGATTACTTTAACCTCTTCAACTGTCACACCTTTTCTTAAAAAAAACGAAGAAAATATGGATATGCAAGTAACACTCCCCAAAAGAAGTGCAAAATAAAAGAATAGAATAATAGCACGCCAAAATGTTCCTTACTTTAATTCAACACATTAAAAAAAGATAAAATGCACCACATTTTAGAAAGGTTTTGAAGAATAAGGTGAGCCTTAAAGCCAATTCCTTCTCTTCTTCCATAGTTCCATACAAGCAAAATCAAACTTTTCAGTAACGGAAAAATGACAGCCCATACATAATTACAAACTATAGTAACTTTAACACAAAAAATCTAAGCTGCTAAGCAGAGATGAACTGGCAAAAACCTGTAATTGATCATAGCAGGCAACAAAAGGTAAAATTTAGAAATGACTTCATGTAATTGCAAAAATATATAGTCGATCATATTATATAATTGATCATAGAGGCAACAAAAGGTAAAATACTGGAGTACCACTGTGTTATTCTACACAGCATAACCAAAAATCACATTTTCGTCCAACAAAAATTAAAAAACTATCCTTAAGATAAAAACCCCATAAACAAATTAATTTGTTTAGTCAACCTCCTCAATCTTGGGACCAGGTCCAGTGCTGCCGCTGGGGGCGGGGCCACCTTCATCGTCGTCCATGGGCACATCTCCTCCAGCACCCTGGTACATCTTGGCAATTATGGGGTTGCAAATGCTCTCCAGCTCCTTCATCTTGTCTTCAAACTCGTCCGCCTCGGCCAGCTGGTTCCCATCCAGCCACTGGATGCTCGACTCAATAGCATCCTCGATCTTCTTCTTGTCAGCGGCAGGTAGCTTGGAAGCAATCTTCTCGTCCTTGATCGTATTCCTCATGTTGTATGCATAGTTCTCCAAGGCATTCTTGGCTTCAACCTTTTTCTTGTGCTCCTCGTCTTCAGACTTGTACTTCTCGGCTTCCTGAACCATCTTCTCGATTTCATCCTTGGAGAGCCTGCCCTTGTCGTTGGTGATAGTGATCTTGTTCTTCTGCCCGGTCGTCTTGTCCTCAGCAGACACGTTCAGGATACCGTTGGCATCAATGTCGAAGCATACTGTGATCTGGGGCACTCCCCTGGGGGCAGGTGGGATTCCGGAAAGCTCGAATTTTCCCAACAAGTTGTTGTCCCTCGTCCTTGTTCTTTCTCCTTCGTAGACCTGGATCAACACACCGGGCTGGTTGTCTGAATAAGTAGAGAAAACCTGCTCTTTCTTTGTGGGAATGGTGGTATTCCTTGGGATCAACACAGTCATAACACCTCCAGCAGTTTCCAACCCAAGGGAAAGGGGAGTGACATCAAGAAGCAACAAGTCCTGAACCTTCTCGTTACCCTCACCGCTCAGAATTGCAGCCTGGACAGCAGCACCATATGCAACAGCCTCATCAGGGTTGATGCTCTTGCAGAGCTCTTTCCCGTTGAAAAAATCTTGGAGCAGTTGCTGCACTTTAGGAATTCTAGTCGAGCCACCAACAAGGACAACATCATGGATGGTGCTCTTGTCCATTTTAGCATCCCTCAAACACTTCTCAACTGGCTCCATGCACTTTCTGAACAAATCCATGTTGAGCTCCTCGAATCTTGCTCTGGTTATGGTGGTGTAGAAATCAATACCCTCATAAAGAGAATCAATTTCAATGGTGGTTTGGGCAGTGGATGAGAGGGTCCTTTTCGCCCTTTCACAAGCAGTCCTCAACCTCCTCAAAGCTCTGGGGTTCCCAGAGATGTCTTTCTTGTTCTTCCTCTTGAATTCCTGAACGAAATGATTCACCATTCTGTTGTCAAAATCTTCACCTCCAAGATGAGTGTCACCAGCAGTTGCCTTGACTTCAAAGATACCTTCTTCAATGGTTAAAAGAGAAACATCAAAAGTACCACCACCAAGATCGAAGATCAAGACATTTTTCTCGCCGACACTGGTAGCCTTCTTGTCAAGACCGTAAGCAATAGCAGCAGCTGTGGGCTCATTGATGATTCGCATCACGTTAAGACCAGCAATGACTCCAGCATCCTTGGTCGCTTGACGTTGAGAGTCGTTGAAGTATGCTGGGACAGTGACCACGGCATTTTTAATTGCTGAACCAAGGTATGCCTCAGCAATCTCCCTCATTTTCATCAAAACCATGGAAGAAATCTCCTCAGCAGCGAACTGCTTATCTTCACCCTTGTAGTTCACAACAATCATGGGCTTCTCACCTGGTCCAGAGATAATCCTGAAAGGCCACATCTTCATGTCGCTCTGCACGGAGGCATCACTGAATCTCCTTCCGATCAACCTCTTTGCATCTGCCAAACATAAACATACAAGAATTCATGAGTTTGGATAACTACATTAATCTCGTTCGTTGTCAGAAAAGCAACAGGGGTATTCAAATACATCTCCAAAAGGCAAAGGAAAACCAACAAAAACATACTTGATGAATGAACGAACAGCAGTGACAAGAAATAGTATAGAATTAAGTTATGTTCTGATAAGTTTTGTGCAAAAATGAAAAATATTAAACTCAGAACTTGATTCACTCGCAGGAAATCAAACAAACTAGGGATGGGAAAAACATAATCGGGCATGTTACTGATTAGTAAAAAAGATCATAATTTAAAGAATGATTTCAGCAATACACAACCCAGATGACAACAAAATATTAGACACAAAATTATAATATTT
This sequence comes from Stenogyne calaminthoides, assembly GCA_037126765.1. Classification (NCBI taxonomy): domain Eukaryota; kingdom Viridiplantae; phylum Streptophyta; class Magnoliopsida; order Lamiales; family Lamiaceae; genus Stenogyne; species Stenogyne calaminthoides. The sequence continues at coordinate 37,617,197 of JBBCBC010000010.1, forward strand.
TGGAATAATTGAAATCAATGCATGCAACAAGTTTATACAATGTGAATGATTGATATATAAAGGCACATTAAACTTCCGAAGAAAATTTATGTATAATTAGCTAACACAAAGCATGGACATGTTAATCTGAAAAATCTGAAACAATAATAAAAAAAACAAGATTTTTCACACCGTACAACCAATTGGAAATTCATTCATACTACTGGGGAATACTCAATTCGAAGCAAGACCAGATTTACTCGTTACCTAAACCAAACCAAACAAAATTCAACAAAGCAGCAGCACAATTAAATGTTTCTCTATGTACCTAAAAAAAGTCCAGTAAAGCAGCTTCACAAACAAACTAAAGAACAACCATAGCAATGATCTATACATAAATCTAGCAGATAACAACAAAAACACTAAGCAGAACCTAACCTAATTTCAGAACAGAACACAGATCTTACCGAAAACAGTGTTCGTCGGGTTCATGGCGACCTGATTCTTCGCGGCGTCGCCAATAAGCCTCTCCGTGTCAGTGAAACCGACATACGACGGCGTCGTTCTATTACCCTGGTCATTGGCGATGATCTCGACACGATCGTGCTGCCAAACGCCGACGCACGAGTACGTCGTTCCGAGATCGATTCCGATCGCTGGACCTTCTCCCTTACCGGCCATTGCTTTCTAATTCTAGATCTGAGAATTTCGGCGAGAAATTTCGCGTATGGAGAAAATATGGCAGAACAGGAGAAGGCAAAAAGGAGGCAAACTAGGGTTTTCGTAAAGGAGGAGTGAAGAATGTGTTGAAGAGTGTGTAGTATAGTGCTGGTGCTCCGCGTTGTTTTTTGCGTTCTAGAATGTTCGGATACCCTAATTAATTGGTGGCCGTTGGATTGGATACGGGAAATAAATTGACGGTGGGATTGAGTGTTTTTTTACAGCGAATATATGTTTTTGAATTTTGATTGGCGAATCCCGAGTTGCCGACCAGGAGATTTTCCTTACAATTAGGTTTTGTTTTTGCCTTTTTGTGGTGAGGAAAAAGGATATGTAGTTCTAATAAATTACACTTTTTTTTTTAATTTTGAATTTTGAGGGTAAGGGTGTCATTTCATCCAAAATAAGTAATTTAAATTTATTTATATATATATATCTTGAGAGTGTGTGTGCGTGTATTTTCAGAGTGTTGTTGAAAATGTTGTGCAACATATAAAACAACATATGACAACGGAAGTATTAAAAAAGCAGTGCAAAAGATTTCAAAAAATTTGTATAGTCTTAATTAAGACTATACGAACATCATGGTTAAAAAACATCACTATAACAAGTAGTGAGATACACGAGAACCTCTTGTAAGATCCTAAAAGGTGTAGTGAAAAACCACACACCAAAAAGCAATTTATTCAATCAAGTAACTAGTGATCTTATTCAATCTAAAACTTGATCTAATAAGATAAACACAGTACTGATGAGAAATGTTGGGATACACTCAACCAGTACAAATAGAATAACATTGACCCTCACACTCCACTCATGGTTGTGTCTCGGATGTCACTCTCTAAAGTTTGGAGTACAGCAAATGGTATTTCACTTTTCCTCAAACTTGTATCTTGACCAATGCAGGGTATTTATAGACTTGAAGATCAACTTCATTGTCCTATCCACTAGGCTTGGATAGTCTTGAACTTCTCCTCCACTATCTTCATGATCTTGGTGTAACCACCCATGATCTTTCTATTATCACTCATCCACAATGCAACCACCTGACAAATAACCGAATTTTGGAATTTGTCATCAACCTGCAATGTAAGAAACATAGAAAAACACATCTATTAAAACGGAGTCACTGTTAGGAGAAAAGGACAAATTTATGATGTTGTGCAGAATGTTGTCCAACATATAGAACAACATCCGTGCAACATTAATATATATATATATGTGAAATAACATTAATCACCCAATTATTAGAAGAATTAAAGACAGGTCCAAAAAAGCTCATAAAGAGACTATTAGGTCTAATATACATTTTAAAATACTCTTAGGTTCAAAATTGGATTGAAAGGCCCATTATACCACTCCCCCAATATCAACACACACTCCCTCAATTAGCAACCCATCCTCTCATTACTCTTTCACTCTCTCTCTCCCAAAAAAATTCAAAACACACCACCACCATTGAAGATGAAGATGAAGGCGGCGGCGGAGCGACAGATCTGTGCAATTTTCATTGTAGATCTGTGGAATTTTCGTTGCAGATCCGACGGTGGTGGATCTGAGACGAGTGAGTTGAGGCATAAGAGAAGACGGTGATATAGGCGGCGGCGGAACGCAGAACAGGCCTGCACCGGTGATGTAGGATGGCAACGGCGATCATATCTAAAGCTTGTGAAAAATTATTAGGTTACTTCTCATTTTATTGCTCCAATTATATGACACGATTTTATTGGTTGCGACGATTTTAAATTTTCATATTTGAGTCTTTAATTCATATTTGAGTCCCAAACTTTATTGATTGTGCGAACGCGTTTTATTGGTTGTGGTGAACAGATCTAGAGTCTTTAATTCATATTGGTTAATTTATTGGTTTCTTGGTTGTTGGCTTATCTGAATTTTAAGAAATTGTAGATCTGGATTTCTTCATGTTTTTCTGGATTTTAAGAAACTTTTGAAGATGCAGATTTGAAAATTGGTCAATGGAGGAAGAAGATGGGTCCCGCATTTTCTGGCTATGCATATGTTCATCATATTTGAGTCTTTAATTCATATATTTTTGCATATGTGCATGTATTTTTATGCACCCGTGCAAGTCGAAAGATATGAAGACGAAGTTTCTGGAATTTTTTTGGGTAGAAGGAAGACGAAATTAATGTAAATTTTTTAGATTTTAGGTATGTGGTTATTGTAATTTTCTATTTAGATATGTGATTTTCAATTTGTGTGAATGAACAATGCATATATTCCAATTTTTGGTTTATCATCAACTCCATTAAAGGAATAAATTGTAATTTGTAATTGAAATAAACTATAATTGAAATTAAAATAAAATTGAAATAAACTGTAGTTTCAGTGCATGAGGAGGAGAAAAAGCTAAAACGTCAACTGAACTGTTGTTGAAGGAGAAGGTTACCAAAATTGAGGGTATTAATATCTTTCACCAACCAAATTTGGACCTAATAGTATTTATTGAAAATGATTGGGATACATTAGTACTATAGGGCTCTAATTTGGACCTAAAAGTTGCGAACTTAATTTATTATTTTTTCCATCGAGATCACTATCAAATCGAGGAATTATTTTTTAGTGGGTCTCATGTGTATTCAGGTGCACCGTGCACTCATAGTGCATTTTGTTGTACCCGGTTTGTATTCTCCGGCCAACAAACAATATGTATGGATAAACAGACGATCAAAACAAGTAAAGACACAAGATTTGATTACCCAGTTCGTCTATGAATAAGACTACGTCTAGGGGCGACCAAGCCAGGTATATTTCACTATATTTTCTGCCTAGAATACTAAAATGTTCGATCATTTACAATGAACGATACAGGTTGTATTTATAGATGTAGAACTAGGTTAAGTGTCTTCATGGGCTTCTCTCGCGGGCTTGCTAGGGTTTCAGCCGCCAGGCTAGGGTCCCTCTTAGGGTTTCCTGGCTTATCCCGCAATCTTCGCTCCTGGATACACATACCATGATTACGATCCGCAAAATCCGCACCATTAACTACCCGTATCTTTGCCGTATTTATCCTTTATCCGACCTCAAGACCAAATCGCCTCCGACCTGCGCGACCTCCCAGGTCGCCGAGCGACCTTCACGTTTTTCCAAGTCGCCTCGCGACTTGCATAACCTTTCAAGTCGCCTCGCGACTTGCCTGGCCAAAGCGAAGTCGTCTCTAATGACACGTGCAAGATGGAGAATCACCGCCTCTGGCAAGTCGGACTATTTCTTGTTACAACACATTTTAGAATCGTGCAATTTGTTATATTGAAAGATGTAACTTTTTTACACTTAACCGAGCAACTATTAATATAGAAAAATAGGTATAACAAGTTGCACAATCCTAAATTGCACTATGAGTGCACGATACACCTAGATGCATACAAGACTTAGCCATTATTTTTAGAGCAATCTTGAATAGTTATTTTATAAATCGAGCCAAAAAATATATGCGCATATGTATATTTTATTACAGATGTCGTATTTGAGAGGTTCACAATCGAAAATATAGAAGATCCTTCAAAAGAGTTGCGTCGAATTTTATAAGATTTGTTATTGAATATTTTCCTATAAATTGATTATTTTTCTTCTTGTAAAATATATTATTTTCATTGTAATTGTAATCTACATTGATATGAATCCATGAGAGAATAAAATTATCTTGTACATATACATATATTTATTATACACTGTCAATCAACATTGATATTGTCTTCTTGACTTGGTATCACAATATTTTGGTTCACGCTCACGTCCTGGACAATGTATGTGCCCAATTCTAATCCAACTTTCCTGAAAACTCGTGTTTTGCCTCCTTTCCACCTCTAGCCCAAATCAAGTTCATACTTGTCTCCTTCTTTGTTTTCCCATGTGAATTATATTATGTCTCATGAAAATTTAAATTTAGGTATCTTTTATGTTAATTGTTAAGATTGTCAAGTAACTACTCCGAGTTTAGTATTTCTCTTTCTTCCTCCATACTTCCCTTTTGTCATAATCTCACAGCTATTAATCTTTATTTCAACCCCATCTCTAACTCTCATATGAAGCACATTGTCATTGTTTATTATTTCGTTTGTATACATGTCTTTAATGGTTTCTTTCGTGTGTCATAATTCTTCTCTTTCTCGTTGAAAAACACTTTCACGTTTGTATTGTATTCTTTCACTCTGCATCGTCGATCCTCCAATCCCCCTCCTTGTTTAATTTCTTTTGGTCTAAGATTGTCATATCCGACGGATCCTCTATCTTGCAGGGCGTATTATATATATATTATATATGAGACATCCACAATTGAGAATATCGGAAATCCTCCTAAAAATATGCTTCAGATTTGATAAAATTTATCATTTTCTTGTAACTTAATTATTTTTCTTGTCGTGGAATATATTATTTTCTTTTTTATTATAATCTAGATTAATATGATTTATTGTCGGTGTTGATAACTAATTTAGTGAAGGTTTAAGATATAATGTGGCTTTAATTCCTAATTGATCAAACAATAAATGTTCAAATGATGAACAATAAATCAGTTATTGAGCATTTATAAGTAGGTCTTATGTGAAAAGTTTCACCATGAAAATCCTTCCCAGTTTGATATTTCCTCCAAATTTGCTGGTCAACCCGTTAGTAACGGGTCAACCCCTTTTTCCGTCGGTCGCAATGCTAATAAATTTGACGGTTGACAAACTTTGCTCAATGATTCTATGTGGCCTGGTGGAGAAGTCTGCTCCTTTGGACTAAAGAGTCCTGGGTTCGAATTTGGCTATCTCAATTTTAGATTTTTTTTTTTTAATTTCTCTTTCTTTTTTTTTTTTTTATTCTTTGCAAAATAGTGGGAGAAAATTCATAAGTTACATTCAAAAGTTACACTATATTTTCAGCCATAATTACAATCAAATTAATCATCTAAACATCCTCCCCATCCTCTTCTCTAACTACATTATCCACCACTTCATAATCATCATTTTTTAGCTCATTCATTTTATTCGTTTCTTGTCATTGTTTTTTATCTTGGTGTCACCTTATCTTTACAGCATCTCACCTAAAGACACTGAGTATTACATTTAAGAAACACAATATGAGTTAAGTTAAATGTATGAATTACAGTATCACGTGTTAATGCATTCAGTAGCACATCATAAGCCAGTATTACATCATAATTCAAACATTATTATATTATAAGAAAAATAATATTACATCTTCAAACACATAGTAAGATAAGCAATATTGCATCTTCAAGTGCATATACAGTCAAACAAGCAGATACATTCTCTGATAATTTTATTCCAATTAAAATTCATAATAAACAATTATAAACGCCTTCTACTTTGATTTCGAATAAGTAACTGAAACAGTATTACATGTAAAATATAATAGTATTACATGAAAAATATAACAGTATTACATTCAAAACATAAAAAAAAAGGTAAATAAAAAAAATGAGACTCCAATTATCATGTTCTTGACAATTCTCGGCTTTTAAGATCATCAATCAGTTGTTTAAAAAAAATATCATCAATCAATTTGGAAACAAATAACATTCTTGAAACATTAGATTCTAGCAATTTCACAACAATTGAATTGAATTCAGTAATTCTCAAGGTTTCTTCTTCACCATTCACCAAAAATTGAGTGAAACTAAAATAAACGCTAAAACACTACCCAAAATTGCCATATAAATCATTTCTTTTTTTTTTGTGCATTTCAGATTCATATTTTCATAGTAATAATCTAATATTTACATCTCACATACCAATTTATAAAGCTTAAAACAGAAGGAAATAGAAGAAAGTGTTCTGAATTCAGAAAAAGAAATAAAATTAGGGACTACCTAAATACATGTTGGTTGACTTAAGACAGTTCTGCTATTTAAGCCTATGAGATTGAACCCATTGCAAAATCATATAACACAGAAATGTTACCAAATCATATACAACCAAAAACTCTAATACACAAGAATTAACACCATAAACCCAAGACCATCAAATCCCAATTAGTTGTGAATCGAAAACTCAAATTACGACCAGTACACAATAACCAAACAAAAATCTAAAATTTGTGGATTCACACAAAGAACACTCCCAGATGGAATGAGCAGATATAATCAAACCCAATCATCATGTGTAAGACTAAAATAAGAACATAAAATCAAATAATATCTAGAATTGAATCTCTGAAAACTAAAATCAAAGAAAAACTCAACAAAAACGTTCGTTAAATTTTGAAAAGAACAAACGATCCATAAAAAATAAAGTCATTACGAGAAAGGGGAAATTAAACAGAGAGAGAAAAAGAAAGGTAAGCGAAGAAAAACATATATCTGGAAAAAAATTCAAACTTGTGTTAATCAGTAAATATTCGTCGTACGACATATGTTGGCATTAGCCATTGTCGTGGAAGAGGCATCTACGTCGGCCATCGCCGTGGAAGAGGCATCTGCGTCGGCCATAACCGTGGAAGAGGAATGAAAGTTTGGGGAGAATTTAGGGATTGAGCGTGGAAATTGAAAAGAGAGATTGAGGATTTGGAGCATGGAGATAGGGGGAGAATTTAGGGAATATGAGTTTAAAGATGGAGTGGGGCAGAAGCGGTTGGGTCAAGGGAAATTGGATTTTTTCATGTATGCAAATTTTCATACTAGATTTTGTCTTTAATGTAGAGAAATAAATGCAAGAGTGGGTAACAATACAATTGTCTTTAATAAGTTCCGGAACAATTTTAATCTTTGAATTAATAAATTTGGCAAAAAAAGTTATTATATATAGAGTATGTAGGGTTGTTCACGGTACGGACCAAAACGGATATTTAAAATTATATGTGTCATTACCAAAGTTCGGTTATTTTAAAATTGGAGTGTCCATAACAAAATTTCAGTTCGAAACGGTATGGATTTTTTATTTTTCGGTACGGTTCGGAATGGATTTTTGGTTATAACATAATCAGATCGGAATGAATTGGATCGGACCAAAGAAACGATTTTTTTAAAACCTTTTTCTCATTTTTTCTATCACCCCTCATTTTTCTTTTTAATTACAATTTTCTTAAGCATATTGGTGCAATCTACACAAAATGCACATGAATTCAATACCTCTTCAACCATATTCATCCATCTACCCTTCAGACTCAAACATATTACTCCCTCCGTCCCGACCTTGTTTACACTATTTCCGTTTTGAGCGTCTCAATCTTGTCTACACATTTCCTTAATGGAAATACCCACTTTATACTTTATCACTTTATTACATAAAATATTAATAAATAACTCTTTCTACCCCCAATACTTTATCATTTTATCACATAAAATACTAATAAACAACTCTTTCTACCCCAACACTTTATCACTTTATCATTTTTTCTTAAACTTTGAGCACACAATAATTGTATAATCAAGATCGGGACGGAGGGAGTACATGATAGAATAATAGTTAATTAAATATAATAAAATAAGCCAAGACACCATCAGTGGTGTATTTAAAACAGGACAAATAAAATACACATTTAAAAATTTATTGTGAAATTTCGTCTTGGGTTATTTTATTATATTTAATTAACTATGAGTTGGTGCGAGAGAGTAAGGACGCGTAATTGCAAATTGAGAATTTTATAGGATTCTCGATAGTTATAAATCACAAATAAGGAAGTAAATATTCTAATATATCGTCAAAATATTCATATGATATATTCAATATTAAATTACATGGATATCAATAATCTATAATACAATTTAATAAATACAAAATAAATTAATAATTAAATTTATTATATATTTAAATCGATTATTTTGGTTGATTCGGGTCCCGGTATGGTTAAATTGCGATTTCATTCGGTTTTTCAGTTAATTCAGTAATATCCATGTCCATATCCAAAAAAAGTTGGTTCGGTTCGGTTTAGAAGAAGTCAAAAAGTCAACGGTTATTTTCGTTTTGCTTCTTTTTCGGTTCGGATTCGGTAATCTCCAAACTCCATGAATAGCCCTAAGAGTACGTCTCCGATGAAATTTGTTTATTCTGTAAAGTTTATATCATTATACTTATAAACTACCATAGCACTTATCAATTGATATCACTACACTTATAAACTGAGATCATAACATTAAATGATATAGGTAAATATACATATATACACTTTGAAGAAGAGGTTTAGGTGATTTTATTTTTTCCACGTGCAATATAGATATTAAAATAAAGATTTTTATATTTGAAACTGTTGGTAAAATAAGAAAACAAAAATTGGTAAAATCAAATTCACCACTACATCACAAAAAGTATAGCTCCACTTAAATTTTGTTGGTTGTCTCCCACAAGTGTCTATTACTTTAGCACAATATATATATATATATATATATTTTCAACCAGAGCTCATATTAATGATGAGTTTAATAATCCCAACTATTATAAGGATCTTGCAAAGCAAAGATCTATATTAAATAGTATTATGTGGATCTTTTACAAACACAGATAGGAAGTTACTGAGAAATTTCATAGTATGTGAGTTAACCTAAAAAAAAAGCTTTTACGCCCACAAACGCCTGCGCTAATTTATCGGCAATACGGCAAAAAGGCTACCCCACATAGTTAACTCATAGATATCACTAGAAAACTCAAACCTACCGGTTAAACCAACTCTACCTTTTGATATATCAAATTACAGATCAAAATAGGAATATAATTCCAAATGCACATGATAGTAGAGTATAGTTAAGTCAGGTCATGATTCAATACAAGTAATCTAGTCGACCATTGAGGCGGCAATAAACATAAAATAAAAAAATTTAATACAGAAATTAAATAACAATATACCTTTCAAAGAGCTACAAGCATAAACAAGTTTATGAACAATAATATTACAAGGTTACAAGGTTACACACTAGAGAGGGATTTAGAGAGAGAAAGAGGGGGCGAGTCTAAACTCGAGCGTACCTCTAAAATGAAAAATGAAACTATTTATAGAGGAGAAAGAGCCGGACACTAACCCCGGACTTCAAACTCAAAAATAAAATAAAGGTAAATAGTAAAAAGTGTGAATAGTGTTTTTACTATTCATGAACAGCTCTTTGTCTGCTGATGTAAGCAATGACGAAATTTAATTTTGTCTAGTACTGTAGTCACATCTTGCAAAAATGTGATAAGTCAAAATCTTCTTTAGATCCCCATCAAAGAAGCTTGTTTTTTTAGGAGCATAAGAGTCTCCTTAAATCCTGCCAATTGTTGACGATTATTAAACCATCCTTCAGTTCTTCTAATTGAGGCTTCAATCCATGGAATCCATTCTTCCAAAACTCTTATCTTCTTTTTAAGAATTTTAAGATAATTATTATTTTTAATAACATTATTTTCATTATCAATGAAAATATCAGAAGGAGTTCTCCAGATATTATAATGTAGCACTCTTGTATCACTCAAGAGGTAGAATAACCTAGAACGGATTATTCCAGGTTGAATGTCCCATCCTTCCATTGAAATGGATGGAAAGAAACCATTTGGATAAGATCCCATCAATACTTTCTTTCTTTTATTTTCCCTTTAAGAGAATTCTTCAAGAGATCAAAACTTTCTTGAATAAAAAATTATTGATCATCTTCATTTGGATCCTGAGCATCTTGAAGGTCAGATCCAGAAATCATAGAAGCATCTGATTTTGAATCAGAAAAATCAATATCCTTGAATAAATCATTTTTATTATGGTCCATATAAAGATCCATAATTTTTTCCTTTGAAAATATATCAAAATACTTCTTAGAGTATTCAGAGAATGATGGAAGAGAACTAGAAGTATTGTCAACAGAATTCTTTCTGTATTCTTCCATTTTGGATTTAATCCTTAAAATATTTTCATGTAATGGTGACTCATTGGAGCCAGGAATAATAACATTTAAGTTATTCTAAAATCTTGTTGTATGGATTCTCCATAAACAAGGTGTACCATATTCAGTATAACCGAACTCTGGTTTCAATTTTCAAACCCATGGGATTCCAGAATCAACAAAAAACATACAAGTAGTTTTACCACTTGTATTATGAGACTTTAAGTCTGAAGAAATAATAGAATATTCTTTTAAAAGATTTTTAACCTCTTCAGGTAAAATATATGTCAATGCTCCAAAATTTCCCCACCAGGTAAAAAGTCAATTAGGAATTTGATTCTTGCTAATATTTTCACAAATTTTTATTAGCCAGGTATGAGAATGCTTAGCATTCTGATACAATAAAGTCTTATAAAAACTTTGTAAGTAATCCCAGTAATTGTACTGCTAAGTAGTGTGCGTGACCTCATTGGTCATTCTCCTTTCTGTAAAAGGTGAAGTTCTCAATTCTTGGATGGAGATGATTTTTTTAATAATAAATTTAGAGTAATTAATAACTTACTCTTTGGAGGAAAATGCTGAATTTCAACACTTCCGAGGCTAATGAGAATATTCTCATAAAATCCTCTGGTTTTATAAGTCTCCACATTCCAATTTGAATTTGAAAAATACTTTTCCATAAGAATCCATGGGGACTCTTTGAACTTTTCATCGCCATCTTCAATAATAAGAATTAATTATTTCTTAGTAGAATCAAAGAATTTGTATTCTTTTTTAGCAACTGAAGAGTATGATTCTTCATCATAAGACTTTGAGGAATTGTTCTCAATTAGCACATTTCTACTACGTTGTTTAAGGAACTCCTGGAATTCCTTTTGGACATTTTCTCCTTTTGAAGAATAACCAATACCAGAAATGTTCTGGTTGTAAAGGGAATGCTTCCCAAGTTGTATAATAGGAGGGCCTCTGCCTCCTCTTTCTCTAAGTTGTATAATAGGAATAAGGACCTCTTCCAGAATGGCTCATAACTGTCATGAAGAAATAAATTCACGGGTTAAAAAATCTGGAAGATGATTATCTTTCCCCTGCTTATAGACAATATTAAAATCAAAATAAGCAAGATGAGATTGTCATCGAGCAAACATTTGCTTAGAAACATTATGTTTAAAGTCTTTAAAGAGCATAAAAGTAGCAGCTCTACAATCATTTTTAATGGTAAATTTTTTATTGTATAAATCATCTTGAAATTTGAGTACACATTTAACAATAGCCAAAATTTCTTTAGCCGTAGTAGAATAATTCTTTTGAGCATTATTCCATTTACCAGAATAAAATCTAATAATATATTCGATTTTATTATCAGGATTAATTTGTTTTAAAATACCACCATACCCTAATTCTGAGGCATCAGTTTCAACAGTTTTATCCCATAAGGGATTAGCAAGCATAAGACAAGGAATGTTCTTAACCTTTTCTTTAATATTAATAACAACCTTAGTATGATTTTCATTCCAAGGAGAAGGATTCTTCTTAAGCCTATCATATAGAATAGCGGAATCTTCAGCAAGATTTTTAATATAAGAAGACACATAATTAAGACTTCCTAAAAATCTTTGCAGCTGAGTTTTATCAGTTATAATATCATAAAATTTATTACCAAATTCAATACTTCGTTGAATAGGAATAATATTACCTTTGTCAATTATATGACCAAGATATTTAACTTTAGTTTGGAATAAAACCATTTTAGGTTTTGAAATAACTAAACCATTTTTAATGACCAAGTTTTTGAACATATCAAGGTGTTTAAAATGTATTTCAATATCTTTAGAAAATACAAGGATGTCATCAATATAGACAATAATAAAATCACTATAGGGATTAAAAATATCATTCATAATTTGCTGAAATTCTGAAGGAGCATTCTTAAGACCAAAAGGCATAACAGTCCATTCGTAATGACCAAATGGAACATTGAAGGCAGTTTTATACCTATCAGGTTGATTAATCTGAATTTGCCAAAAACCTTATTTTAAATCAAATTTAGAGAAAACAAGAGCATTGACTAATCTGTCAAGAAGATTTTTCTTATTAGGAATAGGATGTCTAATCCATTTTAAAACCTTATTAAGAGGTTTATAATTAATAACTAATCTAGGAACTCCGCGTTCCTGCTCAGAATACTTATTAACATAGAAAGCAATACAAGACTAAGGGGATTTAGAAGGAGTACTAAGCTTCTTCTGTAATAAGGAAGATATTTCTTTTTGCATAACTCTAAATATTCAGAGTTCATTTGACAAGGTCTAGATTTAGTCAGAATTTTATTCTCTTTGAAATCTTCCTCATAAGGAAGAGGAACTATATGTTTCTTTCTATCCCAAAAAGCATTAGGAAAATCATTGCAAATATCAATAGAAAATTTATTATACAAAAGTTTGATTTTATCCTGAAGCTTAGGATTCTTTAATCTATAATTAATAGTGATAGAATTAAGTTCATCTTTAAGAAAATTGATTTGACAATTTTTATTGTTAATTTGATTTTGAATCATATTAAGAACCTTATGAACAGGTTTAGTAATAAACTTAAAAGTAATAGGTTTACCATTATAGGTACCTGTAATACCTCCTTCACTGACAAAGGTAAGAGGATAAATTTTAAATAGAAAAGGAAGACCAACAATCATTTGACTAGTAATGTCTTCAGCAATAAGAAAGTCATTAGAAATACAACAACCATCAACACAAACATAAGCATTTTTAAGCTTATAATTAATTTTTAAAGAACCTCCACCTGCATGAGAAAGGGAGTGAGTAGTCTTTTCAAAGAACTTAGTAGGAATTATTCCTAGTTGTATGACACTTAAGTCAGTACCACTATCAATCATAGCGACAAAATCTTTTTTATAAGAGTTATTTATAAGAAGGGAAATCTTGGTATACCATTTTTGAGATATAATCATGTTAATAGTAGATAAATGATTTTTATTAATATTAACATTATTACTAGTATCTAAGAATTGTGAAAGAGCATTAGAGCTAGTTTCACTATCTTTGATTTTCTCTTTTCCTTTCTCAATAAAAGAAAGGCGAGTAGAAAGGTTAGATTTTGGTTTTGAAGAATTTTGACATTAGTCTTAAGATTATTAATCTCATGAACTAAATCATTAATAGTCACAGGATTATTTTTAATATTCTTAAGGTGAAGAAGTTTTTCTAATTCACCCATATTATAATAATTACTATCAATCTTATTAGAAAAACCGGTTTTATTATTTTCTTCATTCTTTTAAGAAGAATCATGCAATTGTTCAATGATTTTATCTCTTAAACCAGAATCTTTAATTTGTTTAAGAAATTATAAAATGTTATTATCAGTCAAGACGCTAATATTCATATCTTGAAATTGACTCATAAGTTTATAATAGCCAATATCAATATTATTATCAATATTACTGATACAGTTAAGACAAGGCTTTCCAAGCATACAATCATTGCATTTATACTTATCAGACTTAACAGAAACTTCATCATCAGATGTAGATTCAATAGAAGAGCAGTCATTATAAGACTTTTCTGATTCTGAATCAGTATTAGGATTCATAACGATTTTAAAAAGAGTTTCTTTGAGCTCATCATTAATATCAAGATTTTTAATCTTGTCTTTAGCATAGCACTGATTAGCATAATGACCAGGCCTATTACATTTTTTTACAAATGATTGTATTATATTTTTTCTTTTTAGAAAATTTTCTTTTATTTTTATCATGTTCATGATCTTTTTCTTTATGCTTATTATTAGAATGATGTTTTCTTTTCTTATAAGTAGATTTATGTTTAAAATCTCTTTTATTAGTTTTAGACAAACTAGAATTAAGATTATCTAATCCAAATTGGTCATAGAATTGACCTAATTGTTTTCTTTCCAAAAGATTGTCTTTTTTAATTTGATTTCTTAATTTGAGTTCATTACAAAGATTTAATCCTTCCTGAACACAAATACTAATGATTTAACCAAAAGTATAAGACTCATAATAAATAGAATTAGAGTATTTTCTAAGAATTTTCTTAACTCTTTCAGCAAATAAATGAGGAAAACCATCAATAAATTTATTCTTCCAAATATCCTGATTACATTCACGAATCTCATAAATTTGAGACAAGAAAGTATCTTTATACCATCTAAAATTAGTAAGAGTTTTGTTGGGAAATTAGGGGTGCCCGGATCTATTCTAGTTGAATTTAAATATATATTTAAATTAATCAATTAATTACTAATATGAATTAATCCTAATAAATTCAACATAATAATCAACAAGCAAATAAACATCATGCGAACATGTATTTCACGTAAAACTTAAGCATGCGGAATCTAGGAATCACGTAAATACTAACCTCACGTAAAGACAACCGCTGAGACGTTGGATCAACCCAAAGTGCCTTCTCAAATATGTCCCACGTCCACGAACGTAATCCGGTGGGAGGATTATCAACGAACGATTTTAATCTTAAAAGAGAAAAGAAAATTTTTGGCTACCACCTTTGTGGATTTCTAATTTTTCCAACACATGGGATTGCACTGGGGATGAAAAACTCATCCCTTATTTATAATACATGAGGTGGTCGATTTTTGCCCTAGGAATAAGATGGGAAAATCTTTTTCTTGATCTCCAAGAAATCTTGAATATATACAATATATTCTTTTCTCCATAATAAAATATTCCACAAAATCCCACCTCCTTATATTATAGAAATTTTCGAAAATTACAACTAGTTAGGAAAGAAATAAGATCTTTGACTTTTCTTGAATTTATGGGATAATCTTGTATTGCAAGAATACATATTCTATAAAATCTTTCCAAGAAAATCTTTTCTCTCTTCCTACCCAATTTTTTCGAAAATAATAGGGAAAAATAGGCCAAAATATTTTCTTCTCCTTTTCATTAATTGGACTTTAGTTTGGGCTATTTGAGAGGCTTTTAGGAGAATTAAGATTGGACCTTCAATGGGCTATGAAGCTTTAATATTTAGCAAAAATATTATTCAAGCCCATTAATATTAATTTACTCCACTATAAAATTAATATTGAACTATCCATCTTAACCCACATTACGACTTCACAATAATATGGCTCCCGATTATTATTTCCCGAGTTTAAGATTATCTTATTCCATTAATTAATTAAGCCACTGAACAGACTTTATATTAATTAACATCTTTGTCCTTGGAGTAAAGACAACTCAACATTATTATCCATCCGGAAATAAATTTCCACTTGCAAGATTTGGTATGATAAAGATTCTGAGCCCACCAAGGGGACAAATCAAGCAAGTAGTGCTTGCACGCGATTCTCCGTATTAAATCTTAGCAATCGTCATATAATTAATAATATTGCCCAAAATACAAGGTATCGAATCGCATTGATTCTCTTCCCATCATAAGTCAAAGCAATAGTTATTAATTTCACACGATCCTTTTTAAGGAACGAAGATTAAGAAATAACGAACCACTAAGGTCTAATTCTTGTATATTCAGTACCGAAGAATTTGTCCTCTTGTATGCACTAGTGTAATCCCTTGGTCAAGACAAGTCAATCTGAGCTTTACACCTCAACCTTTCATAATGGATTGTTCATTTCCATCTGGGTTGTGAATTTGTACTTAGTCTCGAGGAACTGTTAATTTGATCTTCTGTGATCTGGTATCACCAAATTAACTACAATGTGACACGTACTGACTTTATCGAACGGGTATGCAGTAAATATATATAACATTCATTCATATTTAATGCAACATGTGATAAATAATTTATTTCAGTAAAATAAATAAAAAATTCAGTTTTGTTATACAAAGCCCCAAAAATCTCCCACTTATACTCAAAGTCTGCTTTTAAGTATACTACAGCATGTCTCGTGTTTTATGTGACATATAATGTCACCCCACACGAACCTAATAATATTTCTCCCACTTATACTCAAAGTAGATTGGCAATGCTCTTAACACCCATTCCTTCCACATGTCTCTCGAATGTACTCTGAGGCAGACCTTTTGTGAATGGATCTGCTAGGTTGTCTTCAGATGCAACCTTTGCCACCTCTATATCTCCTCTCTTAACGATTTTTCGTATAAGATGGTATTTTCTTTCTATGTGTTTGCTGGCCTTGTGGGCTCTCGGTTCCCTAGAATTTGCAACTGCTCTGGCATTATCACAGTAAACTGTGATCATGCTGGGCAAATCCGGAACGACGTCCAAGTCCACCATGAAGTTCTTGAGCCAAACCGCTTCTTTCGCTGCTTCACAAGCAGCTACATATTCGGCTTCCATGGTAGAATCGGCGATGCATTTCTACTTAATGCTCCTCCATGTCATGGCTCCTCCCCCCATGCAAAACACACTACCCGAGGTTGAATTTCTGGAGTCTATGTCTGATTGGAAATCTGAGTCTGTGTAACCGATGGGGATTAGACTGCTCGATTGATAAACTAACATTCTGTCCCGTGTCCTTTTGAGATACTTCAGAATGTTCTTAACCGCAGTCCAATTTTCTTTCCCCGGGTTACTTTGATATCTAGCCACCATTCCTACGGCGAAGCAGATATCCAGTCTCGTGCACAGCATTGCATACATAAGGCTTCCCACAGCCGAAGCATAAGGGATGTCTTTCATGTCATCTATTTCCTTTTGTGTCTTGGGTCACATTTCCTTGGATAGATGGATTCCGTGTCTGAAAGGTACGAAGCCTTTCTTGGAATCTTGCATGCTGAATCGCTTCAAAACGGTATCTATGTATGAAGCTTGTGAAAGTCCGATCATCTTTTTCTTGCGATCTCGAGTGATCTTGATCCCTAGGACGTGACCGGCTTCTCCCAAGTCCTTCATATCAAACTGTTTTGACAGCCATGCCCTTACATCTGACAACATCTTTACATCATTCCCGATGAGCAGAATGTCATCTACGTATAGTACCAAGAATACCAAGGCAGTTTCGTCACGCTTTTTGTACACACAACTTTCGAAATTGTTTTGATCAAAACCGTAGGATTTTATCACTTGATCAAAACATTGATTCCAAGCACGGGATGCCTGCTTCAGCCCATAAATGGACTTCTTCAGCTTGCAAACCAGATGCTCTTGGCCTTTTTCAATGAAGCCTTCGGGTTGTTGCATATAGATTTTTTCGTCAAGACTTCCGTTGAGGAAAGCTGTCTTGACATCCATCTGCCAGATCTCAAAGTCTAGGTGCGCATCAATCGACAAGAGAATTCGGATGGATTTGAGCATGGCTACGGGCGAAAAAGTTTCCTCATAATCGATCCCTTCTTTTTGAGTGTACCCTTTCGCCACGAGTTTTGCTTTGAAGGTTTCAACCTTCCCGTCCGGTCCCCTTTTTCTCTTGTATACCCACTTGCATCCAATGGGTTTTATCCCATTAAGTGGTTCGACTAGCTCCCACACCTTATTGTGATCCATTGAACCCATCTCAGCTTCCATTGATGTTTGCCAAGATGTCGCATCCTTGTCTTGGATCGCCTCGTTGTAGGACCATGGATCTGATTCTTCTCCCAAGATCAAGTCCGATGACTCTCCGATCCCTAAGAATCTCTCGGGTTGCCGGAGTTGGCCCCTTAAGTTCTTCCAAGGTAATCTCGCTTCTGGGCTTTTTATCGTTCATATAGTCTTCTTCCAAAAATCTAAAGTGTGTGTTGATTACGACCTTTTGATCTTCGGGACCATAGAACATGCATCCCTTCGTTCCTTCGGGGTATCCTATAAACAACCTTAATTCCGAACGTGCATCCAATTTCCCGGCTTCCCTATCCAACACGTATACCGGACACCCCCAGATCCTCATGTGTCCTAAGCTGGGCTTGCGCCCCGTCCACAACTCCCTAAGGGTTTTTGGAACCAATTTGGATGGCACTAAGTTCATAATATAAGTCGTTGTTTGCAAGGCGTAACCCCAAAACGATTTTGGTAAATCTGCATAACTCATCATTGATCTTACCATTTCTAGAAGTGTTCTGTTTCTTTGTTCTGCAACCCCATTTTGTTGAGGGGTACCGGGTGCAGTCAACTGGGATGCAATCCCTTCTTCCGACAGGTAGTTCAAGAATTCATCGCTGAGGTATTCGCCTCCACGATCAGATCGTAGAAACTTGATACTTTTTCCCTTATGATTCTCTGCTTGAGCCTTAAATTCTTTGAATTTGTCAAAGGTCTCAGATTTATGCTTCATTAGGAAAATGTACCCATAGCGTGAGTAATCATCGATAAACATAACGAAATACCCATAGTCGCCCCTTGCTTTGATTTGCATTGGACCACATACATCGGTGTGAACGATCTCCAACACTTCTTTAGCTCTAAGCCCCTTGGCTCCAAATGCCCTCTTGGTCATTTTACCCTCCAAACATGATTCGCAAGTTGGAAATGGTTCAACCAGGAAAGACTCCAATGAACCATCTTGCACCAACCTTTGGATCATTTTTGGATTAATATGACCTAATCTTAGGTGCCAAAGAAGTATCTCGGTCACATTGGTCGAACGTTTCCTTTTGCTCGAAATAGTAGATGAGTTATAGGATGCATTGTATGTGTGATGTGCACAGTTAATAATGTAGAGATTGTTCCGTAATGTTCCATGATAGATAACCACATCGTTACGAAAAACAGTAACATGCTTATTAAAACTAACAGAATATCCATCATCAAATAGTTTGAAACTGAAATAAGGTTTTTACGAAAAACTGGAACATAAAGAACATCTCTTAAAATTAAACTCTTGTCTTCAAAAGACAGGTGCAGGTCTCCCACTGCTTCAGTTGTCACTCTCGTAGCATCGTCCAGCGTGACGAGAATCTCTCTTCCACTAAGTTGTCGAGTCCGCTTGAACCCTTGTAACGTGAAACAAACATGATCAGTGGATCCCGTATCCACTACCCACGAATGAGTAGCATACGACGCTAAACAAGTTTCAACAACTAGTGCGAGAGAATTACCTTTCTTTCCATTCCTTTTGGGTTTGGAACAGGCCGACCTCCAATGTCTCTTTTCACCGCAGTTAAAACACTTTTCCTTAGCCGGTTTCCTTACTTCACCCTCCCTCTTCACCTTCCCTTTGCTTTGGCAACACTTGAGTTAGCTTCACTTTTGGCCCTTTTCTTCTTCTTACCTCCTTTTGGTCTAGAAGAGGAAGATGGACCGGTTGTTGTTAGGGCTTGGCTGCTCTCTCCCAATATTCCTTCATCCGAGATTAAAGCTTGTAGCAAATCAGGCAAGGTGAACTTCTGATTGTTCATTTGGTAGTTGAGCCTGAATTGCTCGAAGTTTTTCGGCAGGGAATGGAGTATGAAATCGATCTGGGTCTCGATGTCATATTCAGCACCAAGTACCTCAAGTTTGTTAAGGTGAGCCATCATTTGGAGAACATGTTCCCTTACGGGTGTTCCCGCCACCATTTTCAATGAGAGCATATCTCTCATGGTGATCTGGCGAGCCACACGGTTCTGATGTTGAAACATCGCTTTAAGATTGACCATGATGTCTGCAGCAGTTTCAACGTTTTGGTGTTGGTGTTGCAACACATCCGACATAGATGCCAAGATGGTACACTTTGCCATTTCGTTGGAACGCTTCCAGTCAGCATACTCTTTCTTATCCGCTTTACTAGACTCATTAGTCGGCTTCTCTGGCCTGGGTGTAGTAAGGACCCAGTTATGGTGTTGTGTAGTGAGGACAATGGTAAGTTTTCGATACCAATCAACAAAGTTTTCTCCAGTAAGCAAATTATCTTTCAGTATATTGAACTGTGGATTAAAAGGTTGTGACATGATGATACTGAAAATAAACATACATCTTGTGTTAATATCCGGATCAACACAAAGAAAATCACATAATTCGATTACATGATTCATATTGAAATCTCAAAAAAATATGAACATGTATCAGCTAACATCTCAAAACAGTTTTAAATGAGCCTATTGGGAGGGTCATCATTTAAATCACATTCAAACAGGTTACAAACAAGAACAGTTACAAACCTTTAAATTTTAAAAAAAAATAGTTGGCTCCCACTTGACCAATATAAAATTGACAGGGACTTCGGCGAAGTATATGCATATCAATTTTATATCTAAGTAATAACCATGATTAAATACAGAATTACTACTTCGTTTTGATCGAGCCTCTTGGGAGGGTCATCGTCGCCACTAATAATAATTCACAATCATCCGTTTGAGAATTTATTCATGTGAAAGCTATCTTTTGGCCGTCCCTTAGGGGAATTTCTCCAAAAGAATTCACAAATAAATAAATCATGGATGTCAAAATTAATTCGATTCATGACCGAATTAATTATTAAAACATACTTAGTAATTTTTTAATTTGAGATTTTTCGTTGGACAATTCTCATGCAAACACATTTAAACATATTAAATATAGCACAAGAAAATACAACAATAAATCAAGCAAAGCAGAAAAATAAACATATTGGGCACAAATTATCAAATTGTCATGGTTTGATTTTTATTGGCTTGATTTTGAAGAAACGCCGTCTTGAATTTCTCCCACTCGATCATCTCGAAAAGAACTCCGTCTCGAAACGCCACGCCAAGTAGCTCGCAAGGGATCATCGCCAACATCCGGCCGCCCTTAGCCAAAAGTAAATCGCGCCAGCGCCCGTCGCCAGACGCGCGCCACGCCCGTGGAACGCTCAGCAGGCGCCACAAGCATCCGAATCAAGGCCGCCAAATATTTTAGCGCTCACGCGCCAGGCTTCGTCGTCTTTGCGCCGCCCGATCCGCTTAGCGCCCGTGCACCAAAGCTCAGGCGACAGTGATGATGTCGCGTCGCGCTCCTCCGCCCTTTAGCACGCGATGCACGTCACCCACGTACGGTTCCGGATCCATTTTAATATCTCGCCTCCGTCTTCGCCTTCGATCAGGTTACAATTTATTTTGCAAAGATAAATACACCTAAATCTAGACTAGTCTATTACATTGAACAAATCAAATAGCCCAATCTACTCGTGGATTTTCTCACGAGAAAAACAAATTCGAACGAGTCGAATTAAAACCATTCATACGCATGAAATAAATAAACACATTAAATACCATGATAATTGGATACCTGCAAAAAAGATCTAACAATTCTACTATCCAATTTCAATAAAATTTAATGGCCAACATAATTTAAATAACAATTTAAATACAGAGCTCAAAACCGAGGCTCTGATACAAGTTGTTGGGAAATTAGGGGTGCCCGGATCTATTCGAGTTGAATTTAAATTAATCAATTAATTACTAACATGAATTAATCCTAATCAATTCAACATAATAATCAACAAGCAAATAAACATCATGCGAACACGTATTTCACGTAAAACCTAAGCATGCGGAATCTAGGAATCACGTAAATACTAACCTCTTGTAGAGACAACCGCTGAGACGTTGGATCAACCCAAAGTGCCTTCTCAAATATGTCCCACGTCCATGAACGTAATCCGGTGGGAGGATTATCAACGAACGATTTTAATCTTAAAATAGAAAAGAAAAATTTTGGCTACCACCTTTGTGGATTTCTAATTTTTCCAACACATGGAATTGCACTGGGGATGAAAAACTCATCCCTTATTTATAATACATGGGGTGGTCGATTTTTGCCCTAGGAATAAGATGGGGAAATCTTTTTCTTGATCTCCAAGAAATCTTGAATATATACAATATATTATTTTCTCCATAATAAAATATTCCACAAAATCCCACCTCCTTATATTATAGAAATTTTCGAAAATTACAACTAGTTAGGAAAGAAATAAGATCTTTGACTTTTCTTGAATTTATGGGATAATCTTGTATTGCAAGAATACATATTCTATAAAATCTTTCCAAGAAAATCAAGAAAATCTTTTCTCTCTTCCTACCCAATTTTTTTGAAAATAATAGGGAAAAATAGGCCAAATTATTTTCTTCCTCTTTTCATTAATTGAACTTTAGTTTGGCCTATTTGAGGGGCCTTTAGGAGAATTAAGATTGAACCTTCAATGGGCTATGAAGCTTTAATATTTTGCCAAAATATTATTCAAGCCCATTAATATTAATTTACTCCACTATAAAATTAATATTGAACTATCCATCTTAACCCACATTACGACTTCACAATAATATGGCTCCCGGTTATTATTTCCCGCGTTTAAGATTATCTTAGTCCATTAATTAATTAAGCCATTGAACAGACTTTATATTAATTAACATCTTTGTCCTTGGAGTAAAGACAGCTCAACATTATTATCCATACCGGAAATAAATTTCCACTTGCAAGATTTGGTATGATAAAGATTCTGAGCCCACCAAGGGGATAAATCAAGCAAGGAGTGCTTGCACGCGATTCTCCGTATTAAATCTTAGCAATCGTCATGTAATTAATAATATTGCCTAAAATACAAGGTATTGAATCGCATTGATTCTCTTCCCATCATAAGTCAAAGCAATAGTTAATAATTTCACACGATCCTATTTAAGGAACGAAGATTAAGAAATAACGAACCACTGAGGTCTAATTCTTGTATATTCAGTACCGAAGAATTTATCCTCATGTAGGTCCTCTTCAGTGCATCATGATGCACTAGTGTAATCCCTTGGTCAAGACAAGCCAATCTGAGCTTTACACCTCAACCTTTCATGATGGGTTGTTCATTTCCATCTGGGTTGTGAATTTTTACTTAGTCACGAGGAACTGTTAATTTGATCTTCTGTGATCTGGTATCACCAAATTAACTACAATGTGACACGTACTGACTTTATCGAACGGGTATGCAGTAAATATATATAACATTCATTCATATTTAATGCAACATGTGATAAATAATTTATTTCAGTAAAATAAATAAGAAATTCAGTTTGGTTATACAAAGTAAAAGCATACTTCTCAGTATAACCCCAACAAGTTTTACACTTCATGTTTAAAAGAAGAGTTCTATTATTTTCATATTTATTGGTATACTGACCAGTAAAATGATCTAAAATAGTAAGAACCAGAGAATAAACAACATTAGTCTTAGTCTCACCATTTTCAATTTTAATAGAATTAAAAATGTCATTTCTATTATGGGGAGTTAAATAATTATCCCACCAACCTTTAAGTTAACCATAAAAACCTACAGTAATAGCCTGTGCAGTATTAACATCATTATTACCATTAGTTCTACATGCAGAACTATACATAAGCATACGATGACATTGAGTGAAAATATGATTATCACTCCCACCATCAATATTCCATTCATAAATACTTTTACCAGAATAAGAATTACTGAAAAAGTTTTTCCGTTCTTCATGAAGAACGTCCATAGGAGTAGGTCTCTTATAATAATAATTAGACATGGTAGGTCTATCAGCCCATTTTATTTTATTAATACTATCAATATTACTCGAACAACCAATATCATGGGGTTTAGTAATGTGACTATCATCTAAGTCATCATCTAAAGCCGAAATATTAAGGTTGCCAATTTTTTCATTAATGATCTTTTCAAGATCCGACACAGAAGATTCAGATTTAAAATCTTTTATCTCAATAGGAGACTGAATAGATGAAGCAGTTTTAATAATAACATTATTATTAATATTATCATAATTTTCAGATTTATTCTGAGAATCAATTTTAGAGATGATTTTATTAACTTTATCATGTAAATAAATAATTTCTTCTCCAAGAATAAAAAGATAAAGATTACAAAAATTATTTTGTTCAATCATTTGATTGACATGTTTGATAGTAATTTGTAAAACATCATTTTCTATGATTTTGGAGAATGGAAGAAAATTAAATATCTTGCCATTTTTCTCAATTTGAAAAGGAACATGAGGAGGGTAAACAAATTTTTGTATTCCTCCAGAAATTATTTTATAATCACGTTCAATAACTGAAATATAGTTAATATAAAAAGTGTTAATAAACCAAGAAATATGTTGGTCCCGGTGCAAACGAGTCTTACACGTGTATGGGGGGGGAATACACGTGTTCAGTGTTTTTAAAACTTTTTTCTTCGAGGTCACTTTGGGTCGATAATCCTCGAAGATTAGTTTCGAGAAGCCGCAGATCGCTCCGAGTCAAAGTCTCATCGAGACAGTGATCCTGAGCTGCTTTCAGATACCTCAGATAATCCCAACTGAGTCCTGAGTTTCAGAGATCCTGAGTTGCTTGGATCAGATAACTAACTTACTGAACCCTCAGAAGAGTAAGTTCAGTTTGGTAACTATATCTGTTTCTAGCTACTCGAGATGTGCGGAATGGTTGGCCCTTTAGTTTATACTCGTTTTAAGCTTTGCTGAAAAACCTTCCTTTAATGGAATAGTGATTAGGCTGTGATTCAATTACATGCAACTTCCAGTGGATTGATTCCAACTGAAATATCATTGAAAATATGCTTTCAAACTCGGTGATGCAAATAGTTAAGCACGATAAAAAAGCAATAAACAAACCTGGCCGGTTTATAGTGGTTCGAGACTCAAGCTCCTACGTCCCTCTCTCCGATCCTCGGAGAAATTCACTAATCACTTCGAGCTTTTCGACTACCTCGCGTAGTTTACTTACTCAACTTCGCCCCCGAGCTTTACGATTTACTCCACGTAGTTTACTTACTCAACCCGACCTTGAGCTTTACGACTACCTCCGTAGTTTACTTACTCAAACACAAACAAGTTTTCAGACTACCTCTGTAGCTTACTAACTTCACCTCTAGAGCTTTCTGATTACTCTGCGTAGTTTACTAACTCTTTACAACTCTTCTCACCAACAAACACACTCCAACTACCTTCTCAAGGGTTTTGGGGTTTCTCGGTTGGTTTCCAACTAGGATGAGATATCCTTTACAATGAAGTACAATGCAAAGGGTTAGGATATCTCGACTAAGCTTCGGATATGTCTTATCAAGCTAGGCTTAGTTTAGTGAGCTCTCTTCAATATAAAAGCACTTGGGAAATTCTAAGTTTTTCGAAAGTGCTTTAACTTCTATGATAATAAGTTTGAGCTTCTTGAGTTGCTTACAAATTCCCGTAACCTTACAATGTAGAGGGTCACAAGTATTTATAGGCATACACCAAGGTCACTCTTTTGAAAACTATCCGTTGGAGAGATAGCCCGTGAGTTTCCTCTTATGGTGTGTGAGGAGCGGCTATATTTAGGGTTTGAAACTCCCTAACACGTTTTAGGCAATAGCCTTTCATGTAGCCGGTCTTCACTTTTTGCAGTCTGGAACTTTGTACTTCTGACATCTTTTTCAAACGACTGTCATTTGTCGATTGTCGGTATGGTGCGATCTTTGTCTTCCTCTTTTTGACTTTTGTCTCCAGTTAAAGGTAGACACCTTCAACGGCTCTTTTGGTTACAAACTCTGAGTTGATATAACCTTAACAACACTTTGACTTAGTTCCTTTTGTCTGCATTTGAATGTCTTGGCAAATATCTATTTCTCTAAGGAATCGCGATCTTCTCAGTATTGCATCCTTCAGATAGATATTCTCAGTGCCTCGGAACATTCGGGTTTATACTGAGCATTTAGTACATTACTGAGTCTTCAGTAATTATTGTGCCTTCAGTATTCTTGATCTTCAATTCTCAGTCTTCTGTCTTGCGTCTTCAGAGTCTTCTGAGTCTTTAGAAATATACTGACTGATATACTGAATCTTCATGGTGAGTCTTGGTTCCTCGGTTTTATCTTTGAGTCTTGATATCTCGATTTCTGCTTGAGTCTTGATTCTCGATTTCTCTTTGAGTCTTGATTCTCGATTTCTCTCTTTGAGTCTTGATTCTCGGTTTCTCCTTTGAGTCTTGATTCTCGAGTTTCTTCTTTGAGTCTTGAATCTCGATTTCTTCTTGAGTCTTGAAACTTTAGTTTCATCTTGAAACCGGTTTCTTGAACTTATCTTGAGTTCTTGAGTCTTGAGAACTATCGATCTATATTTCTTGACTATACATTTTGCAGATAACATCCTGAATACTCTAAAACTGAATCCTGGCTCAACTATCAAGATCATTCTGAACATGTCATACTCAGGGGTTTTGGGATCTTAATCAAAATCATATATCTTTTATTAAATTCATCTCCCAACAATTTTCCCCTTTTTGATGATGCCAAAACCTATCTTGTTACTAACATATAACCTATACTCAGGTTTCAGTTTATCCTATTACAAGATTGGTTTATGTCTCCCAACAATTTCCTGAATCAGAGAATCTCCCAACAATTTCAGATAATCTCCCAACACTTAATCATTCAACAATTTCTTTAGTAATGAATCTTCTTAAATAGATCATCACCAAATACTTAAACAATTAATCAGTTCAGAGACATTCATTCAGCATATCAAATATAAAAGACATGTAAATAAGATAATGAGATATTATCTTTTGAGCATAAATGATAAGTTTTCATTGATGATTGGTATACCATTACAGATTACAATGAGTCTTATCAACAAAATCAAAAAGACAAAAATTTAAAGATTACAAGAATCTTCAGAGTCTTCAGTCTTCAGCCTTCAGATTTGGCTCTTCATTCTTCTGCTCTTCAGTTTGCTTCTTCTTCAACTTCATCAGCGGGCACCTCCAGGTTGAACATTCTGAAATACCTCTTCTTCAGTTCATTTCTTTCCTTAATGATATCCGGATTTGTTTCTGTCAAACCCAATGACCAAAGATCTTGAGCAATTTCTTGAGTAATGGCTTTCTCATTCACCAAGCCATTACCAAGTCTTGGAGGAGGGTAGGAATATGGACCAGGGGCTACTATCTGTACCTTTCCTTCATCTGCTAAGTTCATCCAACTTTGGAGATATTTTGGATAGAAGGTTAGGAGATATTCAATGAACGCTTCATTTTGCTCTCGAGCTTTCCTCCTCTCCTCCTCCGAGCACATCATAATAGAACCAGAAGGTTCTCTTGACCTCTTCCCACACATCGTTGAATTTGATAGGCATCCATTTGTCAACGTGGGGCCATTTTTGTGCTCTTGATGTCCCTTTCCTCTTGCTCGCAAACTTTTTGAATTCACTCCTTCGCTTCTGCTCTTCATCAATTTTCTTCGATCACGAGCACGCTGAGAGACCAAAAAAGCTGACTTTCTTAGCTTGTTCTATCCGGAGTGTCTTGAGCATCTCTTGTGTTGAAGACTTTCTTCTGCGCGGTTGAGACTTCAGATTCTTCGGTTCCTTCATCATCGAATCGACTTTCTCTGGATTGGCTTAGAAGCCCCGCAAGACGCTTGCTCTCGGGTTGAACAATGCCCAAGGCTTTCCTCTTCATAGGCAATTCAAAGAATAACTGGCTTGTTCCAACCTTAGTTCTAGCTTTCGGTTTCTCTCTTTGCAACATCAAGCATGGTTTCCTCGAAACTTCGAGTGTAGATAGGCTTCTCCACTGAGCGAACCCGGTTTGTCAAGAGCTTCGACTTCCTTCAAGGCTTTGGATAGGCTGCTTTCATTTCAAACTTCTTTTTGTGCCTTTTTTCTCCAAAGCACGTGTCAATAACTTCACGAGGTCCTCATCCGGTCTTTCCCCTTCTTGGCACCATAATTTGGAAGAAATCGGAGAGTCTTTGTGTCCATGTGATATTGCTCTTTGCTCACACAAAGGCACCTCTCTTGCTAACTGATCTTGTTCATCTTCCAGCCTCCTGATGTGGTTCTTAGCCACAGAAAATTTTTCAGAGAGATGGGCAAACTGGCCAGAGAGAGCATCTTTGAACATCTCTGTCATCTTGGTCATGAGCATTGAGCTCATTTCCTCAATAGCAGATTTGATCAGCACTTCATTCTTCTCTGCCAATTTCACCTCTAGAAATGCAGTTCTCTCCTGGTGCTTCATTTGATCAAGACTTCATTTCGTTTGACTTCCTCCGGCTTTTCATTCAAATTTTATCTTCCATGGAGGTCATCTGTGAGGTCGAGTGTTTTGGATTTGCACCCATTCCTGAAGAGTGACTAAGATTCTCCATCATCTGAGCTTGGCTGGCCAATGTTTCTTCCATCTGAGCAATCTTGTTCATCATTGGCTCAACCTTCTCAAGCTTCTCCATCAAGGGAGTGAGGTCGATCTCAGGAACCTTCTGCACCTTCTGTGTTGATTGATCATCCTGAGCTTCAGCTTCATCCTGAGCTCCAGTCTCCAACTGAGCCTCAGTCTGTACATCAGACAATTCAGAATTAAAGATAGAACTTTCGATAACTTTGGCATAATTGTTAATAGTGCAAAAGGTACTGAAAGTCTTAACCGATCGAGGTTGAATGATTTCGGGTTGATCAACACAAGAAGTTTCCTTCTCCATCGAGGGCGATCCTCGGCATCTCCCTGTTGGTCCCCATCTTGAAATTTGTCTCTCTTTGCTAGGGGCACCAACCCGATAGCTTTCCTTTTCGGTATCTTCTTCGAACATTTCATCAAAATCGGAATTTTTCATCTCGAGCTTTGTCTTCCCGAATCGAGAAGTCGGCCGGGAAGGTCAGTATCCTCATTCCACCGGTCTTCCCTCAGATGCGGCAATATCAAGCATCTCCGGGAAGAGTCCGATTGAGGATGAAAATCGTCGACCTTAATCACGAAGAAGATATCTTGCGGATCAAGGGAATGATGAGCTCGGGGTAGCGATCGAGGATGAACTATTCCCCTTGCTCCTCCGCTCGGTTTCTTGACCGCCCTTCTTCCATCTCGGGCTTTACGGTTCGATCGAAGCATCGGTTGAAGGATCATAAAGTAGATCACTTTCGGGAGCTCATCAAGAATAAAGCGCTCTGAGTCTCGGTGACATCCGAGCGTTGTGCGGGGGGTTCTCGGTTGCATCTGAGTGGGTTACTCGGCTGGTAGCACGTCTCAGTTGACTCGAGTTAGCTCTTTGTCTGGCCCAGCACATCTTTAGTAGGAATCTCGAGGGCTGAGTTCCTTTAAAAAATTTCTGAAATTTTTATGCAGGCTAATGAAGTTTCAAGCACCTCGAGAGAAGACTGCTCTCACCGATCATTCTGTGCCTTAGAGATCTTTGAGCAAAACTTACAATGGCGATGTCTGGCGGTTTGGCCATCAGGTTGAATCTCTTCAGAATCACTGCCATCTTCATCGGTGAGAACCACCAATCTTCTACGCTTGGGGCGAGGGTTTTCTGCTTATTCAACTTCTCACCACCGCTCATTTTGGCCTCCAAAGAACCTTCCCCCGGTTTGTTTGGTCTCTTTGTGAAGCAGCAGTGACTTTTGGTGATTCTCTTTTCTTTTCTTCCCTCGATGGTTCGCCTCTTTCACAAAGAATGGGCTTGAAGAGCACCTTGACTTGGGGAATGGGGTCGAATGGCGAAGATGTCCTCCTCCTCTCTGCACATCTCCAAAATAAATGTTATTTTGGTGGCATGGTGGATCTTGCCTTTGATCGTGATAGCCCCATCAACCTTTCTTATGACTTTGGCTTGCTCACTCACCATCTGAATCAAGAATTTGAGCCAGTTGAAGTCAGTGGTGGGTGAGGCCTCGATCGCCGCCATCAATCGGAGACTTGGGTCGACCGCTCAAAACTCCCCATGAAGGCTCATGACGCTTTTGCTCACAATATCCATCAAAACTCTATATTGTGGCTTCAAATGCCTCTTGTGCAGTGTAGCCTCAAATTTTATAGGATTCTCAGCAATCCTATCTAAATACTCCTGCTCTCTACCCAACATATACATAGCAGGATCCTCTCCTCTATCACAAAGCTAAAAAATACCGTTTAAATTCTTCGGAATAATATACAATTCCCTTTCAAAATCGATGTATTTGGATGAATGCTCTAAGTGTGATACAGTGATCTCAGAATGCATACCATCCTCTTCATCTATCCTCAAATTACAGATGAACTCGATTACCTCTTTTGCGTATTCTTGGTCCGGTTAAAACTGCGGCAAGAGATGAGTGAGTTTGCCAATCGAATCATATGGAGAGCCTCCTCTTCTGGTTTGGAGTTGGTTGTGCTATCGAGCGAGACAACGAACTCGTACCAGGGTTTGTTGGTTTCTGCTAATTTATCGAAAATGGTAGGAGCCATTTGAGAGATTGAAGATTTAGGGTTTAGGATTTTCTTGGGCAAATGGGATTTATTTTGCAGAGGATTTTGGAAACGAAGGGTTTGATAAAATTTGGCTTGAATGGCTTATTGGGGTATAAATAGTTTCGAGATCGTGGGAAATCGCGTTGGTTAGGTGAAAAGCAACGGTTGAGATTAATCGCCGATTAATCGGGTGTCTGAATGCACGATCTCGAAAAAGTAAGCCGCCAAAATATCCTCATTGGTCATTAATGTAACGGGGCATTAAATATTTGTTGACCTTCTTGAATTTCAAAAGATCCCCCCAAAAAACATTCCTTAGGTGTTTTGTATTTATTGCAAATGATTCTCGAGCTTCACTTACGCAATAAATGAGTTGCATGAAAGTCATTACTTCTTCGGACTAATTTTCTCTATCGGTCTTCTTGAAAATTGACCTTGATAAAATGTCAGTATAATATTGAGTACTGAATGGGTTCAAGATAACACGAAATCTTGACCTTGAAAAATCTGAAGTTTTCGAGACTCGATTCAATATTTCCATTTTATCCGAAGTTTCAAGAGAATTTCGAGAAAACTTCATGCATCTGAAAACCTTCAATTTTTTAGATTTTACTCTATACACCTTGATCTAACATCCCTAATTCAACTGAAAGTTCCTGAAATCTTGATTCAGCCAAAGGTTTTGTCAAGATATCTCTGCTTATCAGTATGAATTTTCTCCATCCTTATGTCCTTTTTTCAATATGATCTCGATGAAGTTCCTTCTTGACTTTATTTTTCTTGAAGTCCATGAGGAAATTCATCTTCCAACAATGACATCTCAGATCTTCTTTCAACGAGGGCTAATGATATCTTCATTCGATTCGATTGGTTCTTTTTGCTTTTTTCTGAAAAAACAGATTAGATCTGTGGTACCCATTTGGTATAGGGTCATATCTGGCTAGTTGTACCTTTTGGAATCCAAATCTGCCTGACAACTCTAATCACTTTAGAGTGACTAATTTGTCTTCCATAAACATCAACATACACATTTACTACCACAGGTGCCTTAGCGGTTTTTACGTGCATGTGTCTTAGCTTTAGCATGAACATGGGCTTTTGAATTTTTCTTTGGTTCGGGCCTTCGTTCATTTGCTTTGGCTTCGCCCAAAGCGGTCTAAATCTTTGTTGACTCGGGTTCGGGTAACCTTTACCTTTAGGCAAGCAAGTGGGGTTTTTGTCTTTGAAATCTGGGTCTTTTCATTATCTTGAGGACTTGGTCTCTTGATTGAGAATGTCTCTTGAGTGTTTCTCATCCGAGGATTCCTATGATGGTTCGAGTGTGGAGCCTTTCAGGTTTGCATTCTTAGCTTTGAGGCTTTGAAGTACTTTACTCGAATTTTTTCAATCGAAGTGCTCGGGTTTTCTAGCCTTCACCGAGGTTTGGGCTTTTCCTACCGATCATTCGGTTTCCATCAAAACCATGGGTCCTTTTCCCTTGTCTACAACCTTGGGCATTTCTTCAGTTTGAAGTGTAGGTGCCACTGGTTTTACAAAGATTGTCTTCTTGCTACTTGATGCAGCATTCAGATGACCTTGTGAGGTTCCCCCTGGAATATATCCCAATCCAGATTTTATAGTGACAGATCTCTGGTAACTCTGAATTTCATCTATTACATTAGATGCATTATTCAATAGAGTTAACTTCTTCTATGCACTATCCTCCTGGGTCTGTAGAGTTTCATGCTTCTCAGAGAGGTCATTGAACTTAGTTCTGATCAGCTGAATCTCTTCAGTGGATTTCTCTAGCTTTTCAGTTAGGGTCACTATCAACTTCTCTTTCTCTGAGAGTTGTACTTTCAGAACATCCAGTTCATCAGTAGCTCCCATTAATTGAGAAGTGATCTCAGTTTTGCTAGAGTCTTTCCATTTTAGATTTTCAGCCTTCAGTTCCTTATTCTGCTCTTGAGTTTCATTTAGCAGTTCTTGTAAAACAGCATAATCCTTCTTAAGATTCTCAAAAGAATCCATCAGGTCAAAATGATTGTTTTCAGTGGAACTTGAAAACTCTTGTGCTAGTGTAGGAGCAACAACAGAGAAAGAAGAGTTTACCTCCTCAATGGCCATCAGACAAATGTCATCACTTTCACTGTCTGAGAATATCTCATCTGAAGAGCTAGATCCCTCCTCAGAGTGTTCTTCTTCTGCAACCATGGCCTTTTTGCTAGAGAACTTTTTGTCTCTTTTAGCTTGCCTTTCTCTTCTCTCCTTAGCACTCAAATCTGGACAATCATACTGGAAGTGACGTTTCTTTTGGCAATTATAGCATCTGTTGGTATCATCATCCTGATCACTTTCTTCTTTGGATTTGGAGTCCTTCTTTCTGGATGAAGACCCTTCAGCTTTCAGGTCCTTCTTCTTCTCGGTTGATTTGTCCTCGTGTCTCTCTTCGGTACTGTGGTTCCTGTAATAGCTTTTATATTTTCCATATCGACTATTAAGTCTTTCAAACCTCCTTGCCATCAGTGATAGCTTATCCTCAAGCTCATCCTGATTTTTAGCAAGGGAGTTCTCAGACTCTCTAGTTTTACAGGTTTTATCTTTGGCTTTTAAAGCCACATTCTTACTAGATGATGAATCATCTTTCTTTGTCGACCTTTTTGGATTTCTTATCAATTACAAATTCATAGGCTTTCAAATTTCAGAGAAGACTTGTTGGTATGGCATTGAATTAATGTTCTTGGTGTTTTCAATCACCTTTGCGCATGAATATCCCATTTCTTAGAAAGACCTCTAAGAATTTTCAATGCAATTTCTCTTTGTGGATATTTCTTTCCAAGTGCATTTAGATCATTCATGATGCTAGTGAATCTGACTTCCAATTTGTCTATTGATTCACCATCATCCATTTCAAAACTATCAAACTTTCCAATTGCCCTTTGAAAGTTTGTTTTTTTTTATATGATCGTGCCTTGGCACATTCTGACTAGTGTATCCCAAATCTCTTTAGAAAGATATTACGGTGAGAGTCATTCCCATCACACCATCATCAATTGTACTGTATAGTGTGTCTTTAGCAATGTAGTCTAGATTGACTAACTTTCTCTCCTCAGGAGTCAGTTGGTCATCAGACTTAGGAAATTCTGCTCTAGGATCAATTCTCTCATCTTCTGTTCCTCTGGGATTCACCACAGTAAATTGGAATGGCCCTTCAGAGACCACTCTCCACATTCGTTCATGTTTTGAATACAGGTGAGCCTGCATTCTCAGTCTCCATAGATCATAGTTCTCCACTGAGAACGTGGGAAGTTTTTTAGAAGACATTTTTATCCGGGCTTTTGAAAAATTCAACCAAATAAGATCGATTCGGAAAAGACCACAAGTATTTTTTAGCAAATAAAACTTTGGTCAACAAAAGCAGTGGTCAAGTTGAACCCCGCTCGATACCACTTGTTGGTCCGGTGCAACGAAGTCTTACGTGTATGGGGGAATACACGTGTTGGTGTTTTTAAAACTTTTTTTTTCATACCGGGTCACTTGGGTCGATAATCTCGAAGATTAGGTTCGAGAAGCCACAGATCGCTCCGAGTCAAAGTCTCATCGAGACAGTGATCCCGAAGCTACTTTTTAGATACCTCGGATAATCCCAACCGAGTCGAGTTTCAGAGATCTGAGTTGCTTGGATCGATAACTAACTTCTTGAACCCTCGTAAGAGTAAGTTCAGTTTGGTAACTATCTGTTCTAGCTACTCAGATGTGCGGAATGGTTGGCCCTTTAGTTTATTCTCGTTTTAAGCTTTGTTGAAAAACCTTCCTTTAATGGAATAGTGATTAGGCTGTGATTCAATTACATGTAACTTCCAGTGGATTGATTCCAACTGAAATATCAGTGAAAATATGCTTTCAAACTCAGTGATGCAACAGTTAAGCCACGAGATAAAAAAGCAATAAACAACACAAAGAGGTTTATAGTGGTTCAGAGACTCAAGCTCCTACGTCCACTCTCTCTGATCCTCAGAGAAATTCACTAATCACTTTTGAGCTTTCTGACTACCTCGCGTAGTTTACTTACTCAACTCGGCCCTGAGCTTTCTGGCTACTCCACGTAGTTTACTTACTCAACCCGACCTTGAGCTTTCTGACTACCTCCGTAGTTTACTTACTCAAACACAAACAAGTTTTCAGACTACCTCTGTAGCTTACTAACTTCACCTCTAGAGCTTTCTGACTACTCCGCGTAGTTTACTAACTCTTTACAACTCTTCTCACCAACAAACACACTCCAACTACCTTCTCAAGGGTTTTGGGGTTTCTCGATTGGTTTCCAACTAGGATGAGATATCCTTTACAATGAAGTACAATGCAAAGGGTTAGGATATCTCGACTAAGCTTCGAATATGTCTTATCAAGCTAGACTTAGTTTAGTGAGCTCTCTTCAATATAAAAGCACTTGGGAAATTCTAAGTTTTTCGAAAGTGCTTTTAACTTTCTTGATAATAAGTTTGAGCTTCTTGAGTTGCTTACAAATTCCCCGTAACCTTACAATGTAGAGGGTCACAAGTATTTATAGGCATACACCAAGGTCACTCTTTGAAACTATCCGTTGGAGAGAGATAACCCGTGAGTTTCCTCTTATGGTGTGTGAGAGCGGCTATATTTAGGGTTTGAAACTCCCTAACACGTTTTAGGCAATAGCCTTTCATGTAGCCGGTCTTCACTTTTTGCAGTCTGGAACTTTGTACTTCTGACATCTTTTTCAATTTATCCTTCATCGATTGTCGATATGGTCTGATGTTGTCTTCCTCTTTTTGACTTTTTTGTCTCCAGTTAAAGGTAGACACCTTCAACGGCTTTTTGGTTACAAACTCGAGTTGATATAACCTTAACAACACTCGACTTAGTTCCTTTTGTCTGTATTTGAATGTCTTGGCAAATATCTATTTCTCTAAGGAATCGCGATCTTCTCAGTATTGCATCCTTCAGATAGATATTCTCAGTGCCTCGGAACATTCAGGTTTATACTGAGCATTTAGTACATTCTTGAGTCTTGATAGTGTGTGCCTTGATATTCTTGATCTTGATTCTCGGTCTTACATCTTGCGTCTTACGAGTCTTTAGAAAATATCTTGGTGATATATTGAATCTTCATGGTGAGTCTTCAGTTCCTCAGTTTCATCTTGAGTCTTGATATCTCGGTTTCTGCCTTGAGTCTTGATTCTCGATTTCTCTTTGAGTCTTGATTCTCGATTTCTCTTTTGAGTCTTGATTCTCGATTTCTCCTTTGAGTCTTGATTCTCGATTTCTCTTGAGTCTTGATTCTCGATTTCTTCTTGAGTCTTGAAACTTTCGGTTTCATCTTTGAAACCGGTTTATTTAAAGCTTATCTTGAGTTCTTCAGAGTCTTCAGAACCTATCATGATCTATATCTGTTGATTATACATTTTGCAGATAACATCCTGAATACTCTAAAACTGAATCCTGACTCAACTATCAAGGTCATTCTGAACATGTCACACTCAGGGGTTTTGGGATCTTAATCAAAATCATATATCTTTTATTAAACTCATCTCCCAACAGAATAAAATAAGTAATTTCATTATGCTTTTCACAGAATTTATAAAAACTGTCATCAAAATATTCTAAATCATCTTTTGAAAATGAATTAAATTACCAAATTCTAAAATTATCCCATTTAGGATTATTAAAACTCATCATTAATATGAGCTTTGGTTGAAGATCCTTTAGAAAAATCCAAAAAGTTTGTAATATCCATAAAATTATATTTTAAAGTTACAATCCGAAATTGTTTCGGGATCAATTCCATCTTTGTGGATAATATTATTTTCATTAATAATTATTCTCTCATTGTTGTAATTATCCGTTTTACAAAAAGTATTTTCTCTATAAGAGGGAGTAGAAGCCTTAGAGTCAAAAGGTAATTCTACCTCATAATCCAAATGAGATATGAAAGAATGACTAGACATAGATCAAGAATAAGAAGTTGAATGTCTTCTTTGATTATTTTGAAAACCAATACTAATAATCTCATCATTACTTTGAGTAATATGTTGAAAATCACTATTTATAATAGGAACTTTAGGAACAGATTGTTCTATAATCCAATTTTCAGGAAAGATAATTTCTTCCCATTTAATGGATCTTCTGGTAGTAATGTTTGATTTACCAAAATTAGTTTCAATAAGAATAGTCTCATTATTATCTTTTTTACTTTTTTTACACATAGGATTTAGTGTAAATAAAGGTTTATAATAAATACTGTTGGGAAATGTGTAGTTAGTTTTGATGGAAGTTCCAAAACAGATTGTAATAGGACCAGTCAGACCTGTTAGCTGACTAATGACTTAGAATCAAGATAGGATGACCAGCTGAGTTGTATAGACAGCTGATGTAAAAGATATGTCACATATTGAGGGGGGACTCAATATGTATAGGTCAGAAGATCAGAAGATCAGACAAGTCAGAAGATCAGAAGATCAGACAAGTCAGAAGATCAGAAGATCAGACAAGTCAGATGATCGGTGAAGACATGAAGCCTAAGAATCAGAAGACCTAAAGATCAGATGACTAACAGAAGAACAAGACCAAAAGACCTACATCAATCGAGTCTGCTAGTTGAGCTAAGACAACTTGCATCAGAATACTCTACCAGGTAGACTGATCAGTTTTTATCTGATCAGGTCAGCTCGCACCAGGTGACAACTTATGGTGCACCTGATCATACGTTGTCAATCAGACAAGAAGAATGTCAACCTTAGTTGGTAAAGAAAACACTGAATAAGTGTACTTGTTAACCAATGAGAACGAGACACGTACGTACGGGGCTGACAATGTGGGATTCGGCAATGCATAGTCAAACGGCTAGAAAGGACAAACATACATGCTTTCGGCCATGCCATTCCTGAAGCACGTCACATCAAGCCTGCAAACTACCAAAAACAACCTGAAATTCAAATTGTTCTCCAACGGCTCTTTGAATTCTTGGTCTATAAATATGGGATCAACCTTCACAGTGAAAACACGAAAATTATCATCAAGCTCAAGTTATAGCAATTTCCGCACGAAGAACACAAAATCAAGAATATTTTCTAAGTGTTCATCCCATTGTTCTTAGCATAGAAATCTTATCCTATAGCTTTAGGCTACACAAATACTAGGATAGATTTCCAGTTGGAACAACAACAAATCTTATACCCAAACCCAAAAGTTAGGTTAAGTTTGTTTTGCAAGATTTCAGACTAGGGTTTCTAGTTTCTGATTTCTGGGATTAGTTGAGTGAGAACTCTTGAAACATCTGTTGGTTGTACTGTGTTGGACTAACACATTAAACTAAGTCCAAGTTGGTTAAGTTGGTGCCCCTGCTAATAGGGAAGAGTGGACGTAGGACTGGTTGTCCGAACCACTATAAAAATCTTGTGTGTGTTTATCTGATTTACCTGCTCTACACTATAGCACACTGCCTGATTTGATATTGCATACATATTCTGAGTCTGGATCAGTTTTGCATCAAGCAACTGATCTTATCAGCTTGACACTTTGTCATCTGATTGAAAACAGATAAGCAGAAATCTGATCTTACAAAACTGGTTTTTCACACGGGTTAAAACTTAGCTTCCGCACATCAGTTAAACTGATAGACACCTGCCCTCAATCGATCAGTAAGTTGGATATCAGTCCAAACTGATCCACACGCACTCTGATTAGGCATACTTGCTATCACACCTGATCTTGCACAAAAAGTTTTCAGAAGTCTATTCACCCCTCCCCTCTAGACTTCTGCCCACACGAAAACCCGTTCGGGACCTACAAATACGATAACAGATACACATAACTTCAGTACCTGGTATGTAATTATAACCATGAGTTTTAACATTTAATGTTAATGCTTCAAGTGTTGGGATTATACTGGAAAGTATGCTTTTTACTTTGTATAATCGAAACTGAATTTTCAGACTTATTTACTTAAATAAATTGTTTATCACTGATGCTTTAAATATTATTGAATGTTACATATATTTACTGCATAACTGTTCAATAAGTCGTACGTGTTACATTGTAGTTAATTTAGTGATACCAGATCACAGAAGATTAAATTAACAGTCCCTTGTAACTAAAAGTACGTTATTCACGACCTAGATGGAAATGAACAACCCATCGTGAAAGGTTGAAGTGTAAGGCTTAGATTGGCTTGTCTTGACCAAGAGATTACACTAGTGCATGACTGATGCACTGAATAGGACCTACAGGAGGATAAATTCTTCAGAACTGAACAAGGAAGAATTAGACCTCAGTGGTTCGTTATTTCTTAATCTTCGTCCCTTAAATAGGATCACGTGGGATTGGTAACTATTGCTTTGACTTATCATGGGTAGCGAATCAACGAGATTCAATACTTTTTATCTTGGGCAATATTATTAGTCACATGCTATTGCTAAGATTTAATATGAAGAATCGTGTGCAAGTACGCTTGTTTGATTTGCCCCCTTGGGAGGTTCATAAGCTTTATCATACCAAATCTTGCAAGTGGAATTAGTTTCCGGTATGGATAATAATGTTGAACCGTTCCTTGACCAAGGACAAAAGATATTAATTAGTGGAAAGTTATTTCAGTGGCTTGAATTAATTAATGGGCTAGATAATCTTAAACACGGGAAATAATGACCGAGAGCCATATTGACTGTAATATGGGTTAAGATGGATAGTGCAATATTAATTATGTAGTGGGATTAATTAATATTTATGGGCTTGAATTATATTGTGGCTCAATATTAGATATTCAAGGTCCATTAGAAGGTCCAATCTTAATTCTTCTAAAGGCCCCCTGAGTAGCCCAACATATAGTCCATTAACTGAAAAGGTGATTAAAATAAAATAAATATTGTTGCTTAATTTTCCAACTAAAATTTTCGAAAATTATAAATATGTTGTGAGAAAGATTTTCTTTGAATTTTGTTATGGAATGAAGATATGTATTCTTGGAATACAAGATTATCTCATTAAATTCAAGAAATCTCCCACTTGATTATTTATAATGATATTTTCGAAATTTTGAAAATAGAGGGCTAGAAAGATTTTCTTGAAAATATATTATGGAAGATATGTATTTCTTGAAATACAAGAATATCTCATAAATTCAAGAAGATTCAAATCTTGGTTTCTTGCAAGCCTATATTTTCGAAAATAATCCATACAAATAGAGTGGGTGGAATTTTGTGGAATATTATAATTATGGGAAAAAGAATATAAGATATATATTCAAGATTTCTTGGAGATCAAGAAAAGATTTTCCCACATTGTTTTTTGCCACAATTTTCGTCCACCCCAGTATCTATAAATAGGGGATGATTCTTTCATTCCCAAGTACAATTCCATGTGCTGGAAAAATTAGTAAATCCACAAAGGTGGTGCAACATATTTATTTTCCTTTTGTTAAATCGTTCACAAGAATCCTTCCACCGGATAGTCGAACGAGGGCTAAGAGAATACTTGGAAAGTCCTTACGGTTAGTCTATTCAGCCACACCGTTGCCATCCCAAGAGGTACGTTCACGTAAACTCGTAGAATTCCGCATGCGTAGGTTTTACGTGAATTATTATATGCATGATATGTTGTTGGATTATTATTTGAATTAATATAGGATTAATTCATGCTAGTAATAATTAAAGAATTAAATTTGTATTTAAATATTCACCCCGAATAGATCTGTGCAACTTATTCCCCAACATCAAGAATATTACTATCAGATAAAGATAGAGATAAATTAGGATGAGCATCAAAATAGACAGGTCCTAAAGTTAAGTTGGACTCTATAATTCCCATCAGGGATTGTTTCCAGTTAAGGTTTCTGCCATCTATAAGAGAAGCTAGAAAGCTTTCTGGTAAGCCATTTAAGGTAAGCGGTCTAAAAGCGACCTGAACACATCCAATATGTAAGAACTTATGAGTTCTTTTGTAAGGTAAAATATCATTTTTACTAAGTAATTTAATAACCATCTCTTCTTCATGAAGAGGTATGGAAGATTAAGTGGTTTTAACAATTTGTTTAAAACCTAGCTTTTCAAAAGCTCCTAATTTATAAACCATTTTAGGTTCAATTTTAGGAATAGTCCATTTATTTAATAAATCTAAATTTTTAGGAATATCATATTTCTGAATCATACTGTTTTTTACAGTATCCTTTAAATGGAACAGATTCATAAGAATCAAATTGTATTGAATCATTAACCATATAACTTATGTATACCCTACTTCTCAAGGCTCTGATACCATACTATTATAAGGATCGTGCAAAGCAAAGATCTATATCAAATAGTATCCTTATATTACATATAGCTCCACTTGGGCCCCAGAGGCAGCATAGCCGAGTGGTAAGGTATGTACTTTGTAGTGATGTAAGGAGAAATTCACTGGCAATGCAGGTTCGAACCCCGTGTGGACATTCATTGATATATTATGGAAGTTTATTCTAGGATTGAATCATATAGACTCTGTAGGTCCCGAACGGGTTTTGTGAGGGCAGAAGTCTAGAGGGGAGGGGTGAATAGACTTCTGAAAACTTTTTGTGCGGATCAGGTGTGATGGCGGTTAGCTTTGATCGAGTGTAAAAGTGAATCGGTTTGGATCGATATC
The DNA here is from genome assembly GCA_037126765.1 of Stenogyne calaminthoides. Taxonomy (NCBI): domain Eukaryota; kingdom Viridiplantae; phylum Streptophyta; class Magnoliopsida; order Lamiales; family Lamiaceae; genus Stenogyne; species Stenogyne calaminthoides. The sequence continues at coordinate 37,658,399 of JBBCBC010000010.1, forward strand.
TAACTTCTTGTCGCTTCAAGGCAGATCGATTCAGTATCTATCGTTTAAGCGATTTGTCGCGAAGCTAAGTTTTACCAGTGTGAAAAACCAGTTTTAATAAATTAGATTCCAAAGTCAGTCTTTTAACCAGTTGACTAAAGTGTCAAACTTGATCAGATCAGAAGCTTGGTGCTAGCTGATCTTAACTTAGAATATGTATGCATTTTTTTTGGTTGTGTGCGATTGTGTAAATGATTAATCAAAGCGGTAAAGGCACACAAGATTTATAGTGGTTCGGACAAAACAACCCCTACGCCCACTCTTCCCTATCACAAGGGCACCAACTAAAACCAATGGACTTAGATTTTTTTGTGTTAGTCCAACACAAGACACCAACAGATATTTAAGGAGTTCTCACTCAACCGATCCCGTAAATCGTAACTAGAAACCCTAGAAATCGAATCTTGCTAAACAACTTAACCTAACTTTGGGTTTGGGTAAGATTGTTTTGGTTCCAACTATGAAATCTTTTTCTAGTTTTTAAGTAGCCTAACAGCTAGATGAAAATATTCCTGTGCTAAGAACTTATGGGATGAACACTTAATAAAATAATCTTCAAGTTCGTGTTCTTCGTGCGGAAATCTGATTATAGCTTGAGCTTCTTGATAGTTTCCGTGTCTTCACTCTGAAGTGTAATCCCATATATATAGACCTCGAAATCAAAGAGCCGTTGGAGAGCAATTTGAATTTCAGGCTATATTTGGTAGACTTGCAGGATTGATGTGGCGTCTTGAGACGGCATGGTAAAAGCGTGGATAGTGTCTTTTATAGCCGTTAGAGAGAAAAAAGACAAATCCCCGTGAATTGCCGGCTCCGATCATACGTGTCTTGTTCTTATTGGTTAGCAGAAGCACTTTTCAGTGTTGTTCCACCAACTAGGCTTGACATTCTTCTTGTTCAGATCATAGACGTATGATTTGGTGAAACATCAATTTTCACTGGTGTGGTGACTTTGTCGATCCAAAAACCGATCGATCTACCGATAGAGTCTTCGGTGCCGGTTGTCTTAGCTTCAACTAACAGATTTCGGTGATGTAGGTCTTCTCCGTCCGATCTTCGGAAGTCATCTGATCTTCAAGTCTTCTGAATTTGAGCTTCATGACTTCAGCTGGGATATCTGACTTGATAAGATCGATCTGATCTTCTGTCTTTCTCTTGCCTTCCGCCCGCTTCGGATATCACCGTTCTTTAGATCTTGGATTCGACCTATACATATTGAGGTTCCCCTCAATATGTGACCTATCTTCTACATCAGTTGTTCTATACAATAATTATCAACTGGTATTCTATAAACGGTAATAAAAACATCACATTATAACAGTCCGGTGGTCTTATTACATGTGTTTTAGAACTTTCATCAAAACTCTAAATTTCCCAACAATTTCCCCTTTTTTTATGAAACCAAAACACTTTGAGAAACCAATCACAGTTGATAAAAATAGAACAGTAAAGTGCACATAATCAGAAGACAATGAGATTTTGTCTTAGGATCAGAAAATAAACTTTTCTTTCATTAGATTTGTTGATTACATATTACATCAGAAAAGTTTGAATTTAAAAACAGCTGATCCTGAGAAGTCTTCTGATTCTTCACTCTTTAGGCTTGTATCCTTCTGGCATTTCTCTTTGATCTTGAGGGATATTGAAAATCTTGTATAGTTTCCATTTGACATCATTGATCTGCTGAGGATCAGTTATGCGTGTTTTGCTCAGGATGTCAAAATAGAACCTCTGAAATGCCAGTCTGTCAAATGAGTCGTTTGCCTTCTTCGAGTAATCTAACACATCATACTCTTGGCGAGATATTTTTACATTGATTATCTTGGCCTCATTTTCCAGATACTTCAGAAAATCTGGATATTTGTTTTCCAACCAGTTGAGGAATTCTGCATCTGGAGATTCTTCTTGTGGAACAAGATCTAGAACAAAGGCATCCAGAAGCCATTCGCTTCTGATCTTATTCCATTCCTCAAACCTATCAGCGTGTGCAGCAGTTTTTGGAATGATCTCATCAACTCTTGCTGGCAGCTGAGGTTCTGGTACAGATTTTCCAGCCTTTCCTTTCTTCGCCCTCGATCTGAATTTCTTCTTCAGATCTTTCTTTTCTGGCTAATTTTTATGCTTCTCTCTTCTTCACTTATTCGGGCTTCTTCATAATCGCTCTTTTGATGTTTCAAATTTATTTCTTATCGGCTGAATTTGGCTAAGTTGCTTCTTTTGTGACTTTTCTCCCGAGCGATCGGTACAAGTTGTGATGTCCCAAAGACCCGCAGCCTACCTTTTTGCTTTTGACTTTTCCATCTTTTTTCGAAATTTCGTTAGTAAAAGATCCGGATGGTCTAGTCTTTGTCCATGGGATTCAACCGGTTCGAATCGGGTCTTCTTGTTGTTACGATAGTGTCATTTGGTTTCTCAATCATCCTTCCCCTTTTTGGTTTGATCAAAAAGAAAGGAGGTGGGAAGTCGAGATCCAAAGTCGCCCGATATCGCCTCGTTGAGATCTCGCAATGAGATAAACCTTGAGCTTGAGCAGTTAGATTTTGAACCTTCGAGATCATTTCGGTCTTGACAGATTCCACAAGCAGAGAGAGAGTAAGAATTAGTTTGTCAAGTTTCTCTTGATCAATTCTAGCTTTTCGGTGAGCATCGGAAAAAGAAACTTGTTGTTGATCAACCTTGAATTAGCTTGTCATCAACCCGATTTTATAAGCTCAGACGGGTTGGTCACGATTTGGGAGAATCGATCTTTGATTGCCTCAACTGGGAAATAGTCAATTCCTTTGATTTGTTATTTCTTTGAGGCCAATCTGCCTCGATCGATTATCACTCCCTGAACTTCTTCTTTCGGGGAGATCTTTGAGACATGATCGATCTCTCGGAAGTTGATCGTGATGATGTGAGTTGTAGGAATGTTTATCGTCACTTGATCTGTTTTGATTTTGTTTGTGCCTCCGGTGGTTGGTCATGAACCTGCAAAGACCAATTCCACTATCATCAGTGGCTCCGCGATCCTTCATAGGAACATCGCTTGAGGAGCTTCTTGTGATCTCGATTCACCTTGTTCATCAACCCGAACTTTCCTCATGGATCGGGGCTTTGATTGATTCAGCGATTATCATTTCGGTGGTGATCCTACTTGAGCAGATTTCTTCATATCGAAATCAAAATTTGCAAATTCATCAAAGACCTCCCATCCGTTTCTATAATCATCATAAAATCGAGAAGTTCTTTAACCAGGAGATCTTTCCGGTGAGGATCTCCATAACTTCCTCTCTAATAACAGGATGATGGGCTATTTCTGGATACATCTCATCAATTTCTCGTTCAATTTGCATTCTGACCATTTTCCCGGTGATGGTCTTGGATGATTTGGACTCAGGAATTATTTGTTCAGATCGACCAGATTCCGGTTGATGAGATGTGGAGGGTTCTGGTGGTTCTTGAGTAGGCGGAAGTTGGCTGATTGGTTGAATCTGCAGAGGTTCTGTTGTCGAAGTAATTACATCCAGCTCTGCAGCAGGTGATCTTTCTGGTTCGCGAACTGATGAACTGTCAGGTTCGCGGGCAGGTGGAAGAGAAGGAGAAACATGCTCAGTAGCCAGAAGTCTGAGTGTTGAATCAGCTCGAGATTGAGGAGAAGGAGATCGTTCGTCTCTTGCTCTTCCCTCAGAATGTTTTGGCGAGCTCTCAACTTGAGAGGCCTGCCTGTCTGATTTTTCGCCTGATTTCTGTGGCTCATCAGGTTGCTCTGGCACTCCTTCTTCATCTAACTCGTCTTCCAGAAATAGAGTCATGGAGGCTTGTTTTGCCTTCTTCGGCCTCTTTTCCTGAGTCTTCACCAGTTTTCTCTTTTTCTTTTGGGGAGCATTTGGTGTAGACGTGGTTGCCTCCTTGGTTTTTCCTTTCTTCACCTTTGGAGGGGTGGGCCGCATATCATCATCAGGTGGCCCATATATGGCTGAAGTGGTTGTGAGGAAGGCCTTGTAGGACTTCAGTCCATTCTGATTCCATTCGGCATTTGGCATTTTGTCTTTCAGAATAACTGCAACCTTGTTGAGATTGCAGATCCTCTTCTTCAGATAGACCTGCCTCAGTTCATTAACTCCAAATTTTTCATGTTCTTGGAGCAGAATGGCCTTCAGAAAGCCATGCCAATTGATATTCTTGGCTTCATCGATTATCGCAGCCATGCTGTACAATTTTACGGATGTTAGAGCATCTGGGCTGAATGAGATACCCATGATTGTTTTTGACAATATGTCAAACAACAGTCGGTATTTCCTTTTTAACATCGGTCTGACAAATCCTGCGGTCTGATGTTTGTCAGCCTCTCTGAAGAGTTCGTTTCTGATCAGCTCATCTTCATTCTCCCTGTAGTGAGCAGGCGAGATTCTTCCTTTGGGCAAGCTGAACAGACGTGTTATGTCCGCATTCGACAGTCTGATCTCCTCTCCGTTAACTGAAGAGATCAGTTCATCTCCAGGATTGTCCGTATCCACCTTCAAATTCCTTAAGAACTCGAGTGCTTCGTACTGCATCACTGGATTGCAGTGAGCAGCACAGAATTTTTCAAGACCTCCTTTCTTCAGGATTTGTTCAACTTCCATGGATTCTGGATCCCGCGTGACACCAAACTGTACAAATTTGTCATCGACAATCTTTGTTGCGAGATCAGCATAGTTGCACATAATCTTTCCCATTTCGTGAGTGGCCATCTACAACAAGGTAGACTCGATTAAAATTGTGCATAAGCATACCGATATCATATATTGATTATCAGACCTATTCAGAGGCCTAGTAATCGATAAACACATACGGATATCAAGAAAAGATAAGGCATATCGCAGGATAACATATAGACATAAACTATGATCGATGGATTTTGAAAAAGAAAAACATCAAATAACCAGAAATTACCAGATTCAGTTTTTCGGAAGATAAGTTTGAATCGCAAGAAAACACTTTGAATCACAGAAAGGTAATTTTGAGTTTTCAGAGAATAAATCGCAAGTTTTTGAGAATAAGAAAACTCTGGTAGGGTTTTGATGAACCTTATAAGGAGGAGGAGGGAAAACGAGATAGGAAGATCAACCGTTTGAAAAGATTGAACGGTTTTGATCGTGTGGTCAGGAAACGCACGTACGATTGCCTTTTGGATTTAAAAGTACATTTTGTGGCAATTAATACATGTACCCCACGTCCGCATTAAATATTTTGCAGGAAATACTTCACAAACGTAGTGTGTACAGTAAGGCAAATATTATTAGATAAAATCAGATAAGTAGGCAGTAAACAAGGAAACTGAAATGCGTATCTGGTTGACTGATATTGTAATCAGTCAATACCACTTGTAATTGATGATTCCACTTGTTGATCTTAGTTTTCTACCTAATCCTTATAATTTCTCAACTGTCCTTTTCAACTGATCCGCTTCTTCTTTGCGTCTTATTTTTCCTTTTTTGATCCTCCTTGATCAGTTGAAGTTCCCCCTTCAACTGTTATTTCTGATTTCTTACTGACTGATCTATCTTATTTGTTGAGGTAGCATACTCAACTGATCTTCCTTAGCAGATCAGTCTCTTATCTAATCAGATTTCAGTTGACCTAATCTGATTCTACTCAGACCAAGTCAATTCTTGGGATAAGTGTTACCGCCAAAACTTAGTTCTTGAAGATTTGAATAGTAATCTCGATTCCCTAAGTCGGCACGATTTGACATTTGTAATGATAGTCTCGATACTTTGGAATGTCAAATCGCAGTAAATTTATCCAATTATCAGTCGCGTGATTTCTACACGCTGTCCTTGTGATGCAGATTTCTCTAAAAGGTTCTGAGAAATCAAATTTGCATTTTCACCCTTGCTTGGCCTCTATAAATTGGACCAATGATTTACACAACATAATCCATTCACCATACTTATCTTCTTTGTAAAATCATGTTCTCTGGTGAACCCTTATTTCCGGTGAAAATTCCGGCAAACACCTTTACCCCTTTTTCAATGATTTCAGCTTCTCAAATCAACCCTGTGTGTCCCTTATTACTGTTTTCGTCGTCATCAAAGATTACACATACAATTCTTCGCTAAGCTTTTTCTACCACCAAGTGGCGGATCTGCTGTCAAGAATCGAGAAGACACTTCTCCTAACCGTATGCACCTTGTGTGTCTATCGAGATGACGGAATTAGCATCAACAGACTCAGTCTGATATAAAACATGAGTTTGATACACGGTCTAGATCAGACAATAGCTGATCTTCGTATATCAACTCAATTTTTTCATGCGACACATGTGCCCATAAGGTCTTTGAACCACTTTATTGGCACATGTGCTCCATTTTAATTTGGAGAGCCCATTGACTTTAGCTCTAAGGGCTCTCGGCTTAGAAATCTATCAACGCCGCTCTCGCTCCATTGATTTTTAGCCTGCGAAAGTGGCTTTAGGATTATTTCAAAGCCTTTCTCACCCCATTAAGTGGGGGAAAATGGGAGCATCAGATTTAAAATCTCTCTCTCTCCCCCTCTTCTAGGGTTAGGTTTAGGGTTTAGGGTTTAGGGTTTATGGCTTATGTATTGACCTCCGGGTCCTTTTGTACTTGTAGCTTGTAATGTAAATCTGACCTTCGGGTCTTTATCAATGAAAATTTCTATTATTCCATTGTTGTGTAACTTTCCTGTTTTCTTATGCGATTTAAGCTTTAATCTTGTGAAACTTGCTTGTTGAATATCAGCTTAATCGACTTATAAAGAATGAAATAACCAAACTGACTTAATCAGATAATCCTTTAATCGATTCGGTTCCTTTAATCGGACGATTCCTTTAATCGATAATCAGAAATCGATCGCTTTCTCATATCAGTTCCTTGACTGATCTTCTGATCAGTTGAGATACCAAACTCAACTGATTTCTCTTAACCTGGTTAGTCTCTTAACCAGCTGGTTCTGGAGATTAGTCCATCAAACATTTTAGGTGCTTTTTCTCCAAGATCCAGAAGCCCTAGCTCATTGCATAATTCTCTCGAATCGATCTCAAATTTAGTGGCTTGGTTAGAATATCGACTTTTTTCAGTATATCAGTATGAATCTTTTCCATTCTGATATTCTTCTTTTCAACATGATCTCTTATAAAATGGTGTCTGACATCCACATGCTTGCATCTTGTATGTAGAACAGGATTCTGAGTGATTGCAATAAGACTATTATCGTCACGAATATAGGTACATTCTTAGCTATAATGTTATAATCCTCACCGCCGACTAAGCGAGCGATTGGGAGCAACACCTTCCTCGCTGACCATATATTAAACCAAGTAGTAGATGTCGAATCGATGTCCGCTTTTTGAAAACCACGAGATCGGCTTTTTATTTCCTAAAAATCGACATGTTTCGAGGTTGACTTCGTCAATCTTGCAACCTCCATAATCGTAATCGTAATACCCACTAAGCTCTAGATTATCATCGATGGGTAAAATAAACCAAGGTTTATTGTCCCTTCAGATACTTAAGAATCCGCTTAGTCGCTTCTAGGTGGCTTTGCATCGATTTGCCCGAAACCGCACATACACCTACTACAAAAAGTGATATCCGGGTCTGCTTTGGCGATCGGTATAGTAAAGATCCAATGAGAGCCCTATATTCTTTTCGATTGGTTTTTCGACCATCCTCATCTGGATCCATCTTGAATCCAGTCATCATAGGAATTTCGGCTTCCTTACAGTTTTGAACTCCAAACTTAGCCAATAAACTCCTAGTGTATTTTGCTTGGCAGATGAATATTCCTTCTGTATTTTACTTGACTTGTAGACCCGTAAAGTAACTCATCGACCCATCATGGACATCTCGAATTTTCCTTGCATCGCCTTTTGTCAATCTTTCACATAGGCTCTTGTTGGGAGATCAAGAAGATGATGTAAATCCACGAATCTGAACCATCGAATATCTTCTCCATCTTCTATTCTCGAATAAGGTTCTATCCTTCATTCCTTGAGTGAACCCACCGCCTATCAAGAACCGAGAGAGTGTATCATACCAAGCTCGAGGAGCTTGTTTAGAACCATAAAGAGTTTTTCTTAAAGCGGTACACTTGGTTGCCCCTTTTCAAAGCACGGAGGTTGTTCGACATAAACTTCCTCTCGCTAGTACCGGATTTAAGAATGCACTCTTTACGTCCATCGATACACAAAGTGAACCCCTCTGTGGGGAAGCATATGCTTTAAAAACAACCGAATGGCTTCTAGGCGGCGCGACCGGTGCAAAGGTCTCATCATAATCAATTCTTCCGATTGTGAATACCCTTTAGCAACAAGTCTTGCCTTATTCCCCGGTTATTACATTTTTCTCATCCTCTTGTTCTTGAATACCCACTTTGTGCCAATTACGTCTTGATGAGTTGGTACGCCCACCAGTTCCCAAACTTGATTTCTTTCGAATTGTTCGGCTCCTCCCTGCATGGCTAGAATCCGACTTGCGTCTTGTAGAAACTTCTCATTGTTGTTGGTTCCTTCATAGACAGATAACAGCAATACATGGCACTTTCACCAATCTGATGTCTAGTTTTAACTCTATCAGATGGGTCTCCGATGATCAGATCAGTTGGATGACTGGTTATCCGTGTCCTTCTACCGATCGACGGCGTCGGTTTGGAGAACATCATCCATTTCTGATAAAGATTCATTACTAGCGATTGGGAGTGGTGCAGAGTTATGGTCCACTTGATAAGAACATGTCTCAGCTGATGTTGGACTCATCATATGCTGATGTCTGTTCGTGGGAACTTCAGATGTTCCCCCTGAACCGGATGGTTCAGTTGATACTATCTCATTTGTGCGAACTTCTTCATCGACAGTTTTTCGTACCTTAGGATCTGATTGATCTGGTGAATCAGCTAGATCTGGAATGTATATTGTTACGATTTCTGATCCTTTTTCCTTGATCGTTAGCTGATCCATTTTCCGAGCATCGTGCTGAGTTGATCGGTACATCTTGTTCGGGCGATTTCTCTTGACGGAAGATGCTTCATCAAAGACTACATGGGGTGTTTCTTCCACAACTAGGGTTCTTTGTTGTAAACCCCGAAAACCTTGCTAGATGAGGAATATCCTAAGAATATACCCTCATCGACTTGGCCTCAAAAGTCTTCAACCGACTCTTCCCATTGTTGTGTATGAAACACTTACACCCAAAAAACATGGAAGTAAGAAACACGAGGTTTTTCGCCTTCCACAGTTCATAGGGTGTTTTGTAGTGAGCTTTAGTCGAAGACATCATTACGGTATGGCATCAAGATTTATTGCTACGCCTTTAAACGGTTTGGTATTGCATGTTCAAATTTAACATCGTCTTGGCGAACTTCTTTGAGTGTTCTGTTTCTCCGATTCTGCTTTACTCCATTCATTGTTGGCGTTCTTGCGGTGATGTCTCATGTCAGTATACCAAACTTAGAGCAAAAATCAAGAATAAAAGAGTTCGTAAATTATGTACCTTTTATCGATCCGATTTTTACTACACTGACACCCTTCTCATTTTGTAATCTCTTTAGCAGCTCGGGTATCTTTGTTGTCGTCTCATTCTTCTTGTGTAAGAATATAACCCATGTAAACTTGGAATAGTCATCCACGATTACCAGAGTATATTTCGTATTCCGAGACCGACCGGTGTAATTATGGTCCAAATAGATCCATATGAAGCGGTACCGCAATACTCATTTGGATCCGGTCCAGGAATTCCCTTGAATGAAGCTTTGACCTATTTTCCCTTCTGACATGCGACACATGTCTGATCCTTAGAAAATACTTCATTCGGAAGTCCTTCCACTAAAGACATCCTTGCTATCTTATTAAGAGTTTTAAAGTTCAGATGGCTCATTCTTTTGTGCGAGCCAGAGCAACCGCTATTTTTTGGAACTCTTAACAATCGTGAACATGCATTTCTTGGGCAAATTTTCCAATCGCTATGTAGATCGTCCCTTTCCTTGAACCAGTTAGCAAGGTCTGTTGAGTGGCTCGATTTTTGATAGTGCATTGATCAGTCGAGAACTCAACACTGAATCCGTTGTCGCAGAATTGTGAAACCGATAATAGGTTATGCTTTAGACCTTCGACATACGAGACTCCAGTGACATGTACATCATCATTCTCTAAGGTTCTGAATCCTTTGGTATAACCAAAGTTATCATCACCGAAAAGAGTACACGCTTGGCCTTTCATTCTATGTAAGAGCCGAGGAGGTGTTTGCTTCAAATCATGTGCCTTCAAAGATCCACTATCGATGTACCAGATAGTTGCTTGCACACCTCCTTTGTTGGCGGACCCACGCGATTCCATGACCAAATCGGGCTTTAGGTACCCCTTTAGGATTGGGTCTGAGGGGTTAGGATTAGTTTTGGGGATCCATACAAAGCGAGCACTTCTATTGAGATCAGTTAGATCAGAAGGCCTGATTTGTCTCCCATACCTATCAACATAATCATACGTCTCTTTATATGCTTTCTGATTAGTATGATTATTAGTGTGTGTTGGGATTATCTTGAAAAAGTATGCTTTTTACTTTGTATAATCTAAAACCTAATTTTCGGACTTATTTCTTGAAATAAATTATTTATCATCGATGCTTTAAATATGATTGAATGTTATATATATTTCTTCGCATAACATTTCAATAATTGACGTGTTACATCAGAGTTAATTTAGTGATACCCGATCACGTAAGATTAAATTAACGGTCCTTGTAACTATAAGTACGCCATTCACGACCTAGATGGAAATGAACAACCATCGCGAAAGGTTGAGGTGTAAGGCTCGATTGGTTTGTCTTGACAAAGAGATTACACTAGTGCATGGTGATCGATTTGAAAAGGACCTCTGAGGAGGATAAATTCTTGAATCGAACAAGGAAGAATTAGACCTCGGTGGTTCGTTATTTCTTAACCTTCGCCCCTTAAATAGGATCACGTGGGATTGGTAACTATTGCTTTGACTTATCATGGGTAGCGAATCGGAGAGATTCAATACTTTTTATCTTGGGCAATATTATTGGTCACGTGTGATTGCTAAGATTTAATCTGAAGAATCGTGTGCAAAGCACGCTTGCTTGATTTGCCCCTTGGGAGGTTCATAAGCTTTATCATACCAAATCTTGCAAGTGGAATTTGTTTCCCAGTATGGATAATAATGTTGAATCGTTCTCGACCAAGGACAAAAGATATTAATTAACGGAAAGCTATTTCAGCGGCTTTAATTAATTAATGGGCTAGATAATCTTAAACACGGGAAATAATGACTGGGAGCCATATTGACTGTAATATGGGTTAAGATGGATGGTGCAATATTAATTATGTAGTGGGATTAATTAATATTTATGGGCTTGAATTATATTGTGGCTCAATATTAGATATTCAAGATCCATTAGAAGGTCCAATCTTAATTCTCCTAAAGGCCCCCTGAGTAGCCCAACATATAGTCCAATAACTGAAAAGGTGATTAAAATAAAATAAATATTGTTGCTTATATTTCCTCTTAATTTTCGAAAATTATGGATAAAAGAGGGAGAAAGATTTTCTTTGAGTTTTGTTATGGAATGAAGATATGTATTCTTGGAATACAAGATTATCTCATTAAATTCAAGAAATCTCCCACTTGGTTATTCATAGTGAGATTTTCGAATTTTTTGGAAAATAGAGGGCAAGAAAGATTTTCTTGATTTTCTTGAAAAGATATTTATGGAAGATATGTATTTCTTGAAATACAAGAATATCTCATAAATTCAAGAAGATCCAAATCTTGGATTCTTGCACACTAATATTTTCGAAAATTCCATAAAATAGAGGAGGTGGATTTTTGTGGAATATTTTAATTATGGGAAAGAGAATATATGGGATATATTCAAGATTTCTTGGTGACCAAGAAAAGTCTTATCCCACATTGAAAAACAACACAAATTTCGTCCACCCTCCCTCCTATAAATAGGGGATGATTAGTTCATTCCCAAGTACAATTCCATGTGCTGGAAATATTAGCAAATCCACATAAAGTGGTGCAACAAAGTTTATTTTTTCCTTTTGTTAATTGTTCGCGAGTATCCTTCCACCGGATTGTCGAGCAAGGGCTAAGGGAATACTTGGGAAGTCCTTTTGGTTAGTCCGTCCGACCAAAGCCACTGCCATCCCGAGAGGTACGTTCACGTAAACCCGTAGATTCGCGTGACGCCGTAGGTTTTACGTGGCTTTTTATATGCATGATATGTTGTTGTAATTATTATTTGAATTAATATAGGATTAATTCATGCTAGTAATAATTAATGAATTAAATTTGTATTTAAATATTCACCCGAATAGATCACGTGCAAACTCATTCCCCACAAATCCGGTATCGAGCCCTTTATTTAAGACTCTGAATTTTTAAATTGTAATTTAATTCATGGACATTAAATTTGAAATTGGATAGTAGAATCGTTAGATGTTTTGCGGTATCCAATTGTCATGGATTTTAATGTTTTATTTTGCATGCATATAAACTGTGGTTTTTTTTTTAATTCGATTCGTTCGGATTTGTTTTGCCTCGTGAGAAAATCCACGAGTAGACTAGGATTTGTTTGATTTGATCAATGTAATAGACTAGTCTAGATCTAGGTTTATTTATTTTTTGTAAATAAATTGTAACTTAGGATCGAGAACGAAGAGACGAAGAATTAAAGGACAAAATCCGTAACCGTCAGCGGATGGCGCTTGCTGGCATTTTGGGCGCAGGGCGAGGCGGGACTAGCGCGAAGCGAGATGAAGGCAGCAAGATGGGCGGTGCACGCCCAGCCGAACGGATGGGGCGGGAAAGACAAGACGGGACGGGCGAGACGAGATGGCGGCGGTCGGTCGCGGGGCGGAGTATGGTTGGCGAAGATGGTTACGGACGCTAAGGAATCGCCGAGATCTCGCTTACGCCGGCCGACACCGCCGAGGCGTGTCGAGGAAACCGGCGGGCACGCCCACGGTGGTGCCGAGGTCGCCGAGGTCGCCCTAAACAAGTGGGCGGGGCGGATCTTGGGCGTGCATCCCATTGCGAAAGCCGCTTGGCGTGGCGGTTCGAGATTTAAGTATTTTTTTCGAGATTTAACGAGGGGAGAAATTCGAGACGTGTTTTTTTTCAAGATCAAGCCAAAAAAAATCAAACCATGACAATTGGATAATATGTGCCCAATATGTTTATTTTTCTATTATGCTTGATTTATTTCAGGCTATCTTATGCTTTATTTAATTTGTTTAAATGTGTTTGCATGAGGGTTGCCAAATTGAAAAATCTCAACTCCAAAATTACTAAGTATGTTTTAAATAATTAATTGACAATTTTATTAGGATAATAAAATTGAATTAATTTTGACCTCCATGATTTATTTATTTGTGAATTCTTTTGGAGAAATTCCCCCACTGGGGACGGTCAAAAGATAGGTTTCACATGAATGAATTCTAACCCGATGATTGTGGGTTATTACTAGTGGCGCATTTATGACCTCCCCCACGAGGCTCTATCAAAGTTAAATAGTAATCAGTATTTAATCATGGTTATTACTTAGGTATAAAATTGATATGCATATACTTTCAAGTCCCCTGTCAATTTTATATTTGTCAAGTGGGAGCCAACTATTAATCTGGATATTAAAGGTTTGTAATCGTTCTTGTTTGTAACTCGCTTGAATGTGTTTAAATAATGACCCACCCCACGCGGGCTTATTTAAACTGTTTTTGAGATGTTGGTCGATGCATGTTCATATTTTTTTTGAGATTTTAAAATATGATGAAATGTGATCGAACCTTGTGATATACTTGTCTTTATTTCATATAGTTGTTTATTTCGATTTCAAAGATGTCGTTACCTTTTAATCCATTGTTATTATACTTAAAGTCAAAACAATATGTATGGAAACTATATTGATTGGAAAATTATAATTGTCCTAATCGCACAAAAAAGACAAGTGGATTTTGACACACAAAAATCGGGATGAGCCAACCGACGAGTCAAAACACGCGGGACTCGTCGGATCACCTCATGAGAGATGTCGTCGCTGAAAATGGTGGAGGAAAAACCCGTAAGGGATTACGTCCTCAAAATAGATGGCCCATCTGAACAAACTTGAGATTCTTAGTGCAGATTATGATCTGGAGACTCAGATGAATTTGGTACTTCATTCTCTCGCTTGAAAGGTTTTTTTGAGCACTTTGGCCTCATTTAGCTAATTTGTTGCAAACTTTTGGACTCGGCAGAAATGATGATAAGGCACCAAACTCAAGCTTTGATAAACAAGTGGTCCGTCTTCATATTCTAGGCCAAGGGTAGGCAAGATAAAGAAGAGGACCAAAGGCCATAAGCAATAAAACTCAACTGTTGCCAAGGGCAATGGTAAGATGAGGAATGCTCGTTGAGTCAAGGAAAATCCAAAGAGGAAGTGCTTAAGCTGCGGTGAGAGAGGACAATGGAGGTTTTGCTGTTCCAACCCCAAAAGGGACGGAAAAGAAAGGTAATTCTCACACACTAGTTGTTGAAACTTGTTTAGCGGCGATACTTCTCATTCGTGGGTGGTTGATACGAGATCCACTAATCATGTTGGATTCACGGGTTCTAAATGATCCCGGCAACATAGTGGAAGTGAGAGATCCTCATCACACCGGGCAACGTTATTTAAAGTAGAAGACATTGCAATGCTACGTGAAGTGGCGAGATATTGCAAATCTTACGGTAGTAACGATTATTGCAATACTACGCAAGTAGCAGACATTGCAATGCTACATGAGTAGCGATTAAAGCGATGGGAGAAGTGCACCTATCTTTTGAAGATAAAGTTTTTGAGATTATCTTTGTGTTCCCAGTTTTAGAAAGAATTCACTTTCGGTTTCTAAAATTCGATTAAAGGACACTAAGTTTCTTCTAATAAGAATGACATCATTTTTTAAATGATGAGTGTATATCTGATACGGGACATTGATGGAAAATCTCTATACAATTAATCGTGCACACCACTCACTTAAATGTATCCTATAACACATCAATCGTTTCCGAGAAAAGAAAACGTTCATCAGACGTGAACGAGACACTTTTTGGCATCTAAGATTAGGTCATATAAATCCAAAGAGGATCCAAAGGTTGGTGAAAGATGGTTCACCGAGCGTCTCCAAGTTGAATCGATTCCAACTGCGAATCATGTTTGGAGGGTAATATGACCAAGAGGGCATTTGGAGCCAAGGGAATAGGACCAAAAAAGTGTTAGAGATCGCTTTCACAGATGTATGTAGTCCAATGTCAACCAAAGCAAAAGAGGAGGTTATGAGTAATTTTATTGATGATTACTCAAGGTACATTTTCCTTATGAAGCATGAATCTAAGACTTTTGAGAAATTCTAAGAATTTAAGGATCAAACAGAGAATCATATGGAAAAACGTATCAAGTCTCTACGATCTGATCGTAGAGGCGAATACCTCAGCGATGAGTTTTTGAACTACTTATCTGATGAAGGGATTGTATCCCAAATTCAATGCACTTTAACCCTCACCAAAACGGGTTGCAGAGCAAAGAAACATAATTCTTTTGGAAATGGTTAGATCAATGATGAGTTATACGGATCTTCCCGAGTCGTTCTGGGGTCATGCCTTGGAAAACAGCGACTTACATTCTGAACTTGGTGCTATCCAAATCGGTTCCCGTAACCCCAAAGAATTGTGGACCCAAGGCGCAAGTCTAGTATGAGACACATGAGAACTTTGGGGTGTCCGGCCTACGTGTTGGACAAGGAAACCGGTAAATTGGATCCTCGATCAGAATTAGGCTATTTTTGTAGGATATCCTGAGGGAACAAAAGGGTGAATGTTCTATAGTTCCGAAGATCAAAAGGTGGACATCCGCACCCACTTTAGATTTTGGAAGAAAACTATAGAACCAAAGAAAACCCAGAAGTGAGATTACCTTAAATGAGCTTAGAGGGCAAACCTCGGTCGATCGTATTTAGATGATATACCAAACGATATTGCCACAACCGAGCCTCGTTATAGTGGGAGGGTTGTTAGGCAGCCCGAGAGATTCATGGGAATAGGAGAGTCCTCGGACTTGATTCCTAATCGGACCCATGGACATATGACGAGGCACTCCAAGATAAGGATGCAGATTCTTGGCAAACAGCAATGAAAGCCGAAGTGGGTTCTATGTTTCATAATAGAGTGTGGGAGCTAGTCGAACCACTTAATGGGGTCAAACCCATTGTATGAAAGTGGGTATATAAGAGGAAAAGATGATCGGACGGGAAGGTTGAAACCTTTTAAAGCAAGACTAATGGCGAAAGGTTATACTCAGAAAGAAAGGGATCGATTATGAGGAAATTTTTTCGCCTGTAGCCATGCTTAAGTCCATCTGTATTCTCTTATCGATTGATGTGCATTTCGACTTTGAAATCTGGCAAATAGATGTCAAGACAGCTTTCCTTAACGGAAGTCTTGATAAGAAGATCTATATGCAACAACCCCATGTTTTCATTGAAACAGGCCAAGAACACCTAGTTTGTAAAGCTCAAGAGGTCCATTTACGGACTCAAACAGGCATCCAGAGCTTGGAACCAATGTTTTGATCATGTTATGAAGTCTTATGGGTTTGATAAAAACGAGTTTTAAAGTTGTGTGTATAAGAAGCGTATCGGAACTGCATTGGTATTCTTAGTACTATACGTAGATAACATTGTGATCATCGGGAACGATGTGAAGGTGTTATCAGACGTAAGGGCATGGCTTTCAAAACAGTTTGATATGAAAGACTTAGGGAAAACCGGACACATCCTTGGGATCAAGATCACTCGAGATCGCAAGAAAAGGATGATCGGGTTATCGCAAGTTTCATACATAGACACTGTCTTGAAACGATTCAGCATGCACGATTCCAAGAAAGGATTCGTACCTTTCGGACTTGGAATCCATCTATCCAAGAAAATGTCCCCTAAGACGCAAAAGGAGATAGATGACATGAAAGGCATTCCTTGTGCTTCAAGTGTAGGAAACCTTATGTATGCAATGCTGTGTACGAGACCGGATATATGCTTTGCCATAGGCATGGTAGCAAGATATCAGAGTAACCCAGGGAAAGCGAATTGGACGACAGTTAAAACATTCTGAAGTGTCTGAAAAGAACTCGGGATAGAATGTTGATTTATCAGTCAGATACTCCAATCCCCATCGGCTACATGGACTCGAATTTCCAATCATATTTAGATTCCAGAAATTATCTGCCTCAGTTAGTGTGTTTTCCATTTGGGAAGTGTAGCCATCAAATGGACGAGTGTGAAGCAGAAATGCATCACTGACTCAACCATGGGACTCGGGTAAGTAGCTGTCTGTGAAGCAGTGAAAGAACCGATTGGGCTCTAGATCTTCTTAGTGGACTTGGATGGTGTTCTGAATTTGACTAGCAATATCTGCTAGGGGCAGTTGCAAATTCAAGAGAACCAAGAGTCCACGAGTCAAACAAACACATTAAAGGAAAGACATCTTATACGAGAAATCGTTAAGAGAGGAGATATAGATGTGGCAAAGATAGCGTCTAAGGACAGCCTAGCAGATCCATTCAAAAAGCGTCTGCCTCTGAATACATTCGAGAGACATGTGAGTGGAATGGGTGTCAAGACCGTTGTCAATCTGCTTTGAGTATAAGTGGGAGAAATTATTAGGTTCGTGTAGGTGACATTAGATGTCACGAACTACTTGAGACGTGTTGTAGTATACTTAAAAGCAGACTTTGAGTATAAGTGGGAGATTGTTGGGATTATACTGAAAAGTATGCTTTTTACTTTGTATAATCGAAACTGAATTTTCAGACTTATTTCTATGAAATAAATTGTTTATCACCGATGCTTTAAATATGATTGAATGTTATATATATTTTCTCGCATAACTGTTCAATAATTAAAGACGTGTTTACTTCAGTAGTTAATTTAGTGATACCCGATCACAGAAGATTAAATTAACAGTCCCTTATAACTATAAGTACGCCATTCACGACCTAGATGGAAATGAACAACCATCGCGAAAGGTTGAGGTGTAAGGCTCAGATTGGTTTGTCTTGACCAAGAGATTACACTAGTGCATGATCGATCTTGTTGAAAATGACCTCTGAGGAGGATAAATTCTTCTTTAAATCGAACAAGGAAGAATTAGACCTCGGTGGTTCGTTATTTCTTAACCTTCGCCCCTTAAATAGGATCACGTGGGATTGGTAACTATTGCTTTGACTTATCATGGGTAGCTTAATCGAGAGAGATTCAATATTTTTTATCTTGGGCAATATTATTGGTCACATGTGATTGCTAAGATTTAATACGAAGAATCGTGCAAGCACGCTTGCTTGATTTGCCCCTTGGGAGGTTCATAAGCTTTATCATACCAAATCTTGCAAGTGGAATTTGTTTCCCAGTATGGATAATAATGTTGAACCGTTCCTCGACCAAGGACAAAAGATATTAATTAACGGAAAGCTATTTGATTGGCTTGAATTAATTAATGGGCTAGATAATCTTAAACACGGGAAATAATGATGGGAGCCATATTGATCGTAATATGGGTTAAGATGGATGGTGCAATATTAATTATGTAGTGGGATTAATTAATATTTATGGGCTTGAATTATATTGTGGCTCAATATTAGATATTCAAGATCCATTAGAAGGTCCAATCTTAATTCTCCTAAAGGCCCGAAGAGTAGCCCAACATATAGTCCAATAACCTAAAAAGGTGATTAAAATAAAATAAATATTGTTGCTTATATTTCCTCTTAATTTTGAAAATTATGGATAAAAAGAGGAGAAAGATTTTCTTTGAATTTTGTTATGGAATGAAGATATGTATTCTTGGAATACAAGATTATCTCATTAAATTCAAGAAATCTCCCACTTGGTTATTCATAGTGAGATTTTTAATTTTTGGAAAATAGAGGGCAAGAAAGATTTTCTTGATTTTCTTGAAAAGATATTTATGGAAGATATGTATTTCTTGAAATACAAGAATATCTCATAAATTCAAGAAGATTCAAATCTTGGATTCTGCACACTAATATTTTCGAAAAATTCCATAAAATAGAGGAGGTGGATTTTTGTGGAATATTTTAATTATGGGGAAAGAGAATATATGGGATATATTCAAGATTTCTTGGTGACCAAGAAAAGTCTTATCCCACATTGAAAAACAACACAAATTTCGTCCACCCTCCCTCCTATAAATAGGGGATGATTAGTTCATTCCCAAGTACAATTCCATGTGCTGGAAATATTAGCAAATCCACATAAAGTGGTGCAACAAAGTTTATTTTTTCCTTTTGTTAATTGTTCGCGAGTATCCTTCCACCGGATTGTCGAGCAAGGGCTAAGGGAATACTTGGGAAGTCCTTTTGGTTAGTCCGTCCGACCAAAGCCCTTTGCCATCCCGAGAGGTGCGTTCCGTAAACCCGTAGATTCCGCGACGCGTAGGTTTTACGTGGCTTTTTATATGCATGATATGTTGTTGTAATTATTATTTGAATTAATATAGGATTAATTCATGCTAGTAATAATTAATGAATTAAATTTGTATTTAAATATTCACCCCGAATAGATCTGTGCAAACTCATTCCCCAACAGTGTGAACCTTGGGTGATTTAGAAGACTTGGGATTTATCTTTTCTGTTTGTCTTCTTTTCATCCGGTCTTGGTTCAAAAAGCAGTGACCTCAGGTTTTTCGATTATAGGGGTAGGTACGACTGCTACCATCAAAAGATTCATATCTTTTTGGCATAGGTGGTTTTTGCAGTTTACCTATAGCTTGCTTATTCGGCAGCTGACCTTGATTAGGTCTCAGATTAGACTTCCCTTTTACAGGTTGTCTTTTCTGGTACCTAATTTGTTGATCAGGTTGAGGTTTCTTCAGAAGAACTGGGTTCTTCTGTTGATTCCTCGGCTGATGCTTTACCAGTTGGGGTCCATTTCATTCCTTTTTCGATTAGGCACCTGCTTTACCCCTTTCAATGTGTCTTTTTTTTTCCCTTATTAGATACAAGTTTGGCTTTTAGTGTATCTTTTAAAACTCGTTTGATTACACCTTTTTGAAGTGAATCAAACGGGGCTTTTGAGGATGTGGAAGGGTTCTCATACCCAAGTCCCTTCTTGTTAATCGTTGTTCGAAAATAGGCGTTCATATCTTGAACGGTTTTAGATGACTTTGTGAAAACCTCTATTTTCTTGCGCAAATTATCCTCAGAAGATTTTAGACTCTTATGTAGTAGGAATAGCTCATCAAATTTAGCTTGAAGGATTTTGAAGTCATCGACTTTTGTTGTTTGTTGATTGCTAGTCGATCTTTGATCTCGCTTCTCCCGATCGTAAGATTTAACTTTCGTAATGTTAAGTTCCCGTTACCTTCGAGCAGTTTCAAAGAGATTTCGGTTCAAAGAGCTTTTTGAGAGATCGTTCTCTTTAACAAGCTGATTATTTCTGATCCTTAGCTTGTCATTCTCAGCTTCCACCATAGCATAAGTGTCTACTGCATTGGAGAGATCATCAAGCAATTGCTCGAGTAGAGTGCTGCGGGTCAATCTCCCAAAGAGTGTGCTAATAATAAGAAGTGTGTGAAAGCAGACCAGCGAAGGTTTGGAGGTTACCCTCAGATTGGTCCTCCTTGGCCATCAGTGCGATCTCATCGTCATCCAAGAGAATATCAGATCTTCATTCTCATAGAAGTCAAAGATCGCTTTTATCGGGACGTAAATCTTCTACAGAGGAATATCCAGAATCCTCAGAGGGCAGATAGGAATCATCAATTCCAGATGTGTCAGCGACCATGGCTTTTCTGTCCCTATAACGTTGCTCTCTTTTGTTCCTCTTTTCTTCCCTTTCTTTTAGCGTCAGGTCTGGGCAGTCTGCGCTGTAGTGACCTGGCTTCTCACAGTTGAAGCACGCTCCTTGATCCACGGAACCTTTCCTTGGTGAGTCACTCCGTCTGTAAGATCTATCAGGTGACTTCCCTTTTCGATAAGTCCCAACTCCTTACAGCCGGATCTGTTATCTCTTCTCTCATCGTCGATTATCTCTTTTCTTTTTCATCTATGTGATCTCTTGATCATCGATCTGGTTCTTTACGGAGATCATTAGGCGATCTCCTATCTCTTCCTCGGCTATGTTGATAATCTTTATAGAATCTTCGATACTTACCAAGTTGAATATTTGATTTTTCAAGCTTCCTGGTAAGTAGAGCGATCTGTTCTGCCTGAATTATTATGTTTCCTACAGGTTCAGCGGTCTTCGATCTGCTGCTGGTTGCTTTAAACGCAACTGATTTAGACGTTGAGGCTTCAGCTGGCGCCTCGTCTTCATCTGCTTGTCCTCTTTCGATTAAATCGAACTCGTGAGCTTTAAGGCTTAGGAACAAGCTACTTGGTTTCATCCTTGAAATGTCTTGGCAATCCTTGATTACCGTGACTTTCATGTCCCATTTCTTGGTGAGAGATCTTAAGATCTTGTAGTTGATATCTTTGTCTGACATCTCTCTACCAAGTTCTCGTAGCTTATTCACTGACATAGTAATCCTTCCATCGAGCTCGTTGATGGTCTCATTGGGCAGCATCTTCAGTTTTTCGAACTTTACCAGTTCGGCTTGTAGACGGCTATCTTTGATCTGATCATTTCCTTCGTATATTTCAGCTAGAGTATCCCACATTGCTTTCGCAGTTTTGAGATATTTTATCTTCTCCTTGGTGACTTTATCCATCGTCTTCATGATAATATGCCTGGCGATTGTATCTCAGAGTATCTGACTTTCTTTTTCTCTCGCAGATCCATCAATTTGGGCTTTTTACACAAGACTTCCCGGCAAAGTCTGGATCTCCTCCAACCGCAGGGTTGTCAGAATATATGATGATGGGTCCTCTTTCAATGACTTCCATCATTCGCCACTAATCGAACCTAGATGGTCAGACATATAAATGGCCCAATCTGATACTCATCAATTGAGAACTTCGTAAATCATGATACATGAGGTATTATCCATGCTGAGTGATTTTGGAAAAACGAATGAGTTTTAAAACGGTTTTTCAAGATCTGTTCAATTGACCACAACGATTCTTCCTCAAGAATCGATGATTCACAAAGCCAGTGGTCTATAGAACCACTGCTCTGATACCACTTGTGTCCCGAACGGGTTTTGTGAGGCGTAAGTCAGAGGGAGGGTGAATAGACTTTCAAAACTTTTTTTTAATGGATCGGGTGTGATGGCAATTAACTTTGATCGAGTGTAAGTGATCGGTTTGGGATCGATATCTAACTTCTTGATCGACGCTCAAGGCGATCGATTCAAGATTCTATCGGTTTAACCGATTTGTCGCGAAGCTAAGTTTTACCCGTGTGAAAAACCAGTTTTAATAAATTAGATTCCAAAGTCAGTCTTTTAACCAGTTGACTAAAGTGTCAAACTTGATCAGATCAGAAGCTTGGTGCTAGCTGATCTTAACTTAGAATATGTATGCAACTTTTAATAGTTGTGTGCGATTGGTAAAAAGATTAATCAAAAGCGGTAAAGGCCCACAAGATTTATAGTGGTTCGGACAAACCAGTCCTACGTCCACTCTTCCCTATCACAAGGGGCACCAACTAAACCAACTGGACTTAGATTTTTTGTGTTAGTCCAACACAGTACACCAACAGATATTTAAGGAGTTCTCACTCAACCGATCCCAGAAATCAGAACTATAAACACTAGTCTGAAATCTTGCTAAACAACTTAACCTAACTTTGGGTTTGGGTAAGATTGTTTTGGTTCCAACTATGAAGTCTTTTCTAGTTTTTAAGTAGCCTAACAGCTAGATGAAAAGATTCATGTGCTAAGAACTTATGGGATGAACACTTAATAAAATAATCTTCAAGTTCGTGTTCTTCGTGCGGAAATCTGATTATAGCTTGAGCTTCTTGATAGTTTCCGTGTCTTCACTCTGAAGTGTAATCCCATATATATAGACCTCGAAATCAAAGAGCCGTTGGAGAGCAATTTGAATTTCAGGCTATATTTGGTAGACTTTGCAGGATTGATGTGGCGTCTTCGAGGAGCGGCATGAAAAGCGTGGATAGTGTCTTTTATAGCCGTTAGAGAGAGCAGCACCAAATCCCGTAATTGTCGGCTCCGATCATACGTGTCTTGTTCTTATTGGTTAGCAGAAGCACTTTTCAGTGTTGTTCCACCAACTAGGCTTGACATTCTTCTTGTTCGGATCATAGGCGTATGATTTGGTGAAAATCATTTTCACTGGTGGTGACCGATCGATCAAAAACCGATCGATCTACTGATAGAGTCTTCGGTGCCGGTTGTCTTAGCTTCAACTAGCGGACTCGGTGATGAGGGTCTTCCGTCCGATCTTCGAAGTCATCTGATCTTCAAGTCTTCTGAATTTGAGCTTCATGACTTGAGCTGGGATATCTGACTTGATAAGATCGATCTGATCTTCTGTCCTTCTCTTGCCTTCTGGCCTGTCGGATATCAGCTGTTCTTTAGATCTTCAGATCTGACCTATACATATTGAGGTTCCCCCTCAATATGTGACCTATCTTCTACATCAGTTGTTCTATACAATAATTATCCGGTGGTATTCTATAAATCCGGTAATAAAAACATCGATCCATAAGTGTCCGACCGGTCCTATTACATGTGTTTTAGAACTTTCATCAAAACTCTAAATTTCCCAACAGACTCTCTTCCGCAAGTGTCTGCTACTCAAACAAATCCACTCAGGTACAAATTCACCCAGATGAAAGGTCAACAATACGAGTGAAGTTATCCTAGGATTGAATCATATAGACTCTCTTCCACAAGTGTTTGCTACTCAAACAAATTCACCCAGGTACAAATTCACCCAGCTAAGAGGTCAACAGTACGAGTGAGGGAGTTTCTTGTCTCTTCCATACTTAAAAAAAAAAAGTATACTTGCCTCAATGTCACAACTAAGTTGACAAGGTTGTGGTGATGTGCCCACATCCTCAAGCATCATAACTTCGATCCTCACAACTTTTAATGGAGGGAGTTTCTTGTCTCTCCCTTACTTTAAAAAGAAAAAGTATAGCTCCACATTGCCCCAATGGCACAACTAAGATTACAAGGTTACGATGATGTGCCCACATCCTCAGGCATCACAACTTCGATCCTCATATGAATAAACTTTTATTGAAATATTATGAAGATTTATTTTGGGGTTGAATCACGTTAATTTTATTGATTCTTTTTCACATGCATTTTTTAATTATGCATATTACTCGATACCGAAGAATCAAAGGAGGAATTCTTTCATCTCTACTAGCCCCTCTTCAATAAAATCTCTCTACTTTTCCCTAAAAATTAATATATATATATATATATATATAAACTAAAACAAAACAATAAAAATTTACTCAGTTTTTCTGCATCTCCATCCCCAATTCCCTACTCGAAATGGTAGTGCCGCTTGTTGTGTTCCATTAAAGCACACCAGGTACCAAATCCTCGCTGTTTTCCATAATTCTCATTCCATTCGTTTTACAGCTAAAAATATTCTGATTCTCAACAGTGGTTGTGGACTACAAGTAATGGCCGATGGCGGGTGCAACAACAGTGCCCCAAACGACGTCGTCGAGCTCGAAGCTATGCGCAGAGACACTCTCTCTTGGCACCCATGCCAGATCGCTCTCTGGTCACCTCTCTTTCCATCTATTTTACTTGAATTTTTCTTACCTTTTTCTCCGATGACGAAATTTCCGTTGCTTAATTTTTTTTCCATTTATAGCTTAATTTTTTTTTCCATTTTTAGTTTAATTTATCAGTAATGTTCGATATCAGTGATTATGGTAGTTTTTTACATCTGTAAATGTAATATGATCTATTACTGTGAAATGAAGAACGCAGAACAAATAAATCACAAATTGATCACTAGTATATCTGTGATTGTGTATGAAAATGTAAGTGGAATTTGTGGATATACATGTTAAACTTTGCTATTTTCTGTTAAAAATTGAATTGCAGTGCAGTTAGTTTATAGGAATCAAGTGATCACATAACATAAATGTGACAAAACTTTCCTATATATGCAGCTACACAGGATCGGGGCTTGTTGTGCAATATGGGGACAGCAACTTTGAAGAAACAATCACAGATGAACAGGATATATTAAAACGCTTGCGAGTTCGTTCTATTCCATTACAAGGTGATGACTGCTCATTTATCAAACGAGGGGATCATGTGCTTGCCACCAAAAGTTCACGTGCTAAGGGTGTGTTGTATGATGCTCGGATTGAAGAGGTACATTTTCTAATTTGGTTAATGAGGATTTGTTTGATATCTTTATAAGATGAAAGGCTGGCTGGGAAGAAAAAACACTTGTGGTTGTAGCACATTATAGAAGGTTAATGTAGTTTTGGGAGCTTCGTATCACTTTTTATTAATTGGAATTGATGTTATATGATGGATGTGGGAAGAGGTCTATACCTATTTCTATAAAAAATGTCTTGCTTTATTAATCAGTTTCCCAATTAGTTTTGTTTCCATAGACACACCATTTCTGTATTTTAGTATCTTCTGGAAATTGAAGTTGCGGATGTTTGAAATATGTGGATATTTACTCAATATATGGCAAACCCCAATCCTTTATTGTGTAAAGGAAATTACTTATTCGCGTCGTGCAACTCAAGTGCATTTTCAAATGATATTAGTTGTTTTACTTGAAGGCATTAGTTATAAGTTGTTCTCATTGAACATTATTACCAAGTGTTATGTTTGTGTTCATTAGACATTTTTTATTTTTCTGCTTGAGTTCCTGTTCATACTACTACTCAGTTTACATTCGAGAAGCTTATGTGAACAGGCATTGCATGTGAGGCACTCAAAGAGGATTCACTGCAGATGTTCTTTCAGAATCAGTTTTCTTCACCAATTCAATGAAGAAGAAGCATTGACTGTCCCATCCAGTTCAATCATGAAACTATCTACAAAAAGCATCCATCTCCATCCAACCATTTCTACCTTCTTCGCCATGATGGATTCCCCAAGTTGTTTAGATGACACACAAGGTCCAATGATTGTTGATGGGATGAACTTGGAAATGGATATTGATGTGCTGCTAGAGAAACAGATAAACGAGATAAGTAATTCAACAGATATTTCTGGGAAGAAATTTTCAATGGACTTTGTTTTCGGGCAAGGTGATAATTGTTATTCCACTCTTTCTCATTTAATTTGTGCAAGTTGTTTAGTGAATATTACCCTTCAGTAGACGCAAGAATTTTGAAAAAGGTCTAATTATTCACATCTTTTGGAGACAAACAAATACTTAATTTGCTCCAGCCTTTTTTAAGTTAGTGGAGTAACAATGTTCCTCTAGTATAATTGTATGATTAACTGGTTTTGTTAAATCCATGAGTAGATCCTACTAAGGTTGTTTACAGATAGTGCAAATTATTTTTCACAACTTTTACATTGTTGCTCTTATGAAATTCTTGATTTGTGATTTCCATTTTAAGGATAATTTTATGAAGAAGGATTTTGTATTCAGTTGATTTTAAAGGACAAAGTAATACCCCATTATCGAGGCTTCCTTTAAAGACCCAAATGGCTCAAATGGGAGTGAGAATAAACAACACACAGGGACAACGTTGGAAATTCCTCCAGTTTGCATTCCTTCAATCGAAGAGGAGATCAAAGGTAGCAGATTTCTCAGTCCCCTTGCTGCTCGTGCAGCACTTGCTTCATCAAGATCAGAATTTCCTCAAAGTCCGCTAAAAATATCAGAAGACAAAGGTCTTGTGAAGGAACTCTTCCCAACATCAAATGCTCCTGAAATAGTGGAAGTTTCTAAGGAGATAGATAAGAGAAAAAAGACTGGAGAAAATAAGATTTCTCAGCCTTCAAACTCTAGGTTTACTCGTGCAAAAGCTCAAAATGTTAATGGATGGAATGAAGCTCAAAGGGTAACTCGGTCAACAGTTGAAAGAGCAGAGAAAATTGAAGTTAACAAATATAATTCGGCAGCTGATGATAATTTGGTCGTTCAGAATGGTACCTTCTTTCAAAATGAAGAAAAACAGAATTATCCAAAAATACTTACACGTTCTGCTGCTCGGGAAGGAGCTGAAATGGTTAATGAACAGCTGAATTATCCTAAAAGGTTAACACGTTCTTTTTCTCAAGCGGAATCTGAAAAGATTAATGTGCAACCAAAACGAAGACTAAGGAAAAGCAGTTCTCCTGAAGTGGATTTATTTAAGGATGTAATTGTTGATACTAACACGTTGGAACCTGAGAACTCACTTGCAACTGAAGTCAACGAATATTTTACTGAGGAAAGGAAGACGAACAGGAAAACATGCGCTCGTAAGAGCACACCAAAAAATTCAGGTACTTGAGCTTGACATTATGCAATGACGTATTTTTATGTTATATTATTTCCTTATGAGAAAAACGCAATGATTTAGATCATTTAAGTTTCTGATAGAGATGGTGATAGAGTAAAGAACTGTAATATAAAGTAATGGGTGAATAGAGTGAGTGATATGTAAAACAGTTTTACCGTACAACTGGTTTAAATAAAGTAAAACAACTAATCGTTCCAATGAAACAACCAATACTATCAAACTAATACCTTTCAATGAAACAACTTATATTGTCTAAAAATACACACAAAATGCAAATCAGTTGCAAGGTAAAACTGGTTTACATAAGATTTTGCTTGCTGAATATTATTGATATTGTTGAGGATGAATATGAAAGGGAGACAATAGTTCCCTTAGAATAGCTCTGCCCAGCCTAAAGGCTGATTACTTTACTTAACTCAAGCCGGCACTCTACATTGTCCTAACCCCCTTATTTATAAAATACCTTTATTTACGTCCTTTACAATGAACCCCGACACATCCTAACTGGTAAAGTATTACGTAAACCAATTTTACCGTGCAATTGGTTTGCATTTTGTGTGTACTTTTAAACGGTTTTAGTTGTTCCATTAAAAGGTATTAGTTGGATGGTATTAGTATTAGTATTAGTTATTTTACTATAAAGTGATAGTTGGAACCGCTTGTACTATAAAATTACCTAAGACCAAGTCATCGTAATTGGTTCCCATGATTATTTCGAAAATGCCTTCCATCATTATTTACTAACCTTCCCTTAATTTCTTAGTTTAGCTGAATTTAGTATATGCATACATGTAGTTTCTCTGGGGCAAATTGTAAATTATCTCCACTCAAAAGTATGCATCGAGAACATCACAGCCAGTTTTGCAGTTAGTCTGCAAGCAACAACGGTTCTTAAGGGCAACTTTTAGCACAAATTGTTGGATTTTGCTTTTTTAACTTGATCAAAATTGTCAATTTTCTTGAAATGTATTCCTTAAAAGTATTATGTGTTGCAGAAAATGGTGTTGGAAGTTGTGAAAGCACAGGGAAGAAGTGTTCCAGTTCAAAGAAGCAGGATACACGGTTTTCTCCTCGACTCAGAGCTCTTCGGTCCCAGAGTAAAGCTTGATTCTATATAAACTCGACTATTTCACTCTTAATATGGTCGAGTTATAACCTATATATAATCCTTGGATATGAATTCCTCTATTTCACTCTTGTTTAAGATTCGTAATATAACTGACCTATTCTCAACACCCGAAACATTGGCATCATGATGTTGACAAAACTTGTGTGCACTTTGGTGTATGGTACATTCCACCACATTTGATATTATGAACTTGGATTATTTAATCAATTTCATCCATTCCAATACATTTTTTAAATTCACTAAACCTGATTTAATTGTACCCTGGATAGGCATGCCCATGAATTTTTTTTTAAATTAATAACATAAACTAGGTTTATACAATTTTTGTCAAAAGAAAAATAATATTATCTAAAGTATTAATTCACATAAAAGAAGAGTATTCTTGTATATTGAATTGTATTGGCATTATTTTTGCATCAAATGAATTAATACTTGAGTGGGTGACTTTCTGGTCAAGGCCAAGGCCCATTAACTCTTAGGTACAAAGTTTTAAAAAAATCACTGGTAGGTGCAAAATGGATACCAAAAAGATTGATATACCCTTCATCTCTTATTTTTAAAAATCACCTCCTTCCCCTTAAGGAATTGATGCTATTTTTATTTATCTTCATGAAAAACATTCATATAAAAAACATTACAACTTAAAATCCATATCAAAAAATTGAAAATTATAGAAATTTACAATCTAAAAATCTAAAAAATTACATAAACTTACATATTTTCGTCTAAAAATTTCAAAAATTTACATATCTATAATCCAAAAATTTACATATTTATTGAAAATTACAGAAATTTACAATCTAAAAATCTCAAATATTACAAAAATTACAGAAATTTTTTTTTCATATTAAAATTACATATTTTCGTACTCATTTCGACATGAACATGTTCATCTTCAACTGATGAACATGTGCATCTCCAGGTTAGTGGCTCGGAGTGTAAGGCATCTTACGACACCACTGCCCACCACCACCAGGTCTCGCCTATTCATCTTCAGTCTCCAAACTTCAAAAAATAAAATTCAGAATCACCAGACCTGCAAAACCTAATCACATCTCACATGTGGGTGCCATTTTCTCTCTCATGGCACCACCACCCCACCACTACGATTCGATTTACTCCCCAACCACCAAACATCACCAAATCCGTTGCCCACAAAACACAAACAAACACCAAATCACACCAAATCTAAAAAATGCCAAAAAAAGAAAAAGCAAAAATAAATGGCCGCCGCGAGTGCCGACGATGGGCTGGTGTCTGGGCGTCATGGGGAGGGGGCCGCGGCGGGGGTGTGAGCTTTTGGCCGGCTATGAACACAGGGAGGTGAGGCATGGTAGGCGAGTGTGGAGTGGAGGTGGGGCGCGTCGCGAGGGAGAGGTGGAGGTGGGTGCGACGGTGGTTTATGGAGGTGGGTGGCCACCACGGCGTGGAGAGAGTGCCTCCGCGGCGGCGAATTGAGAGAGAGGGAGAGCAGAGAATTTTAATGAGATTAGGGTTTTGAATTTGTGGGGATGAAATGAAGGCTTTAAATTTTTTTATTGGTATTTTGGAACTAGTAGTAATTTGAAAAGCAATTTGTATCTACTGAGTGAGGTCAAAGGAATTTTTGTACCTAACACTAATTTACTCTTAATACTTTACTACCTTTTTTGAAAGGGGATAAAGTACAAATTTAGAACGGACCTTTTTAGTGAGCTAACGAATGACTAGTCTCAAATAGCATCGTCTCGTATAAGAATTAATTTGATTTGTGCGTATAGAACAAGAAATTGATTTGAATATTAGTATATTACTTGCTTATGAAATTTTAGCATGGTTCAATTTGGTTCTGATGAACATGACCATTTACATAAACATCTTTTTTGTTAACAAAAAACAAAGAAATTGAGTACCAAATAACTATAACCCAAATCGGATCTCTTATTGGATAAATGTATCGAGTACAAATGGATGCCCGCTCATATAATGTTCATAACTATGAATATTCATTCAAAAATATTTTACATTTGGTTAAAAATCCAATCCACTCCACATAACTGTGATCATTTCTCACCAACCATTCATCTCTCGCAAGACGGTTATATTTGTTCAACTTCTTGTATGATTTAAATTACTCAGTCAAATTTAACTTAATCCTCAATCGATGTATAAAAATTCAGCTTGAATCTTTCAAAAGGGAGCATTTCTTTCCAAAATCTAAACCTCAAATCAAAATCCATAACCATACACAAATTTCGATCAATGTTCATATATGAATTTTACTTAAACGACTTCAAAAGGTTAAATAACAAAAGTTAAATTGCAGTATCCAGTTCAGTATATATGAAAGATCTCAAAAGCATCAAAATTGAATCAAAAGGAAACAGACTTCATTTAAATCCAACAAAGAAAGATCCAATATAACACAGAACCATCATTTCATAAATCCCCAAAATGAAACACCTTAAGCCTACCAGAAAACACAATTTACACCAAATCACTAACCCTAAAATCAACCGCCGAAACCGTAAAGCGTGCGGCCCTGCCTCTTCAAAGCGTAGACAACATCCATGGCTGTGACAGTTTTCCGGCGAGCATGCTCAGTGTAAGTAACAGCGTCGCGGATGACATTCTCGAGAAAGATCTTGAGAACGCCGCGAGTCTCCTCGTAAATGAGACCGCTGATACGCTTGACGCCGCCCCTGCGAGCCAATCGGCGAATCGCCGGCTTCGTGATTCCCTGAATGTTATCCCTGAGCACCTTACGGTGTCGTTTCGCTCCTCCCTTTCCCAAACCCTTGCCTCCTTTACCGCGGCCAGACATTTCTCTCTTCTGGTTCTGGATTTCACAATTTTCGAGATGAATTTTTGGGGAATGGCACTGTGAATGGTGGCTGTAAAGTGGGGGGTGGGGTTTATATATAGGAGACGGAAGGGGTGGGATTGATGAGGACCGTTGATTTGATGATCTGTTCGACGGCTGGAGATTGCGATCCGAGTGTGGGTGATGTTGACCGTTGATAAGGGGAGGATCGACAACGCGTGATTGGTGGTTTAACAAGTGGTGCGGATTGTGGTTTTTTTATGTGAGGAGTAAAAAGTGGGGGGAAACATTTTCCGTTGGGAAATTGAAAAGTTCGAAGCGGCTTTCTTTCGCCCCTCCCTTCCCGAGTAAATTGTTTGAATTTTTTACTAAAAAAAAAAAAAAAGTAATATCATCAATTTTGCTAAATTTAATATTTTGCTCGTCTCACTCTTATTTGAACATTTATTAAAAAAAATTGTTTCACGCTTAATTATATATTTTTATAAATAGTAATAAAATGATGCTCCCTTTATTTTGTAATAAATGTCATTTTAATTTTTGTTAATAAAATTAAGAAGGGTATGTACACTCAAAGTTTGCTCTCAAGGACTTGGGTCTTTTGCGTCAGCAGCTTTAGAAATTTCCTGACTACATCACTTGTTTCAAGAGCTTGGCTTCCAATAGATAATATGGGTGCTACACGACTTGCTCTTAAACTGGTCCATCACTTTCATATGAAGCACATTGCAATTGTATAGCATTTTGTGAGGGATTCAGTTTCTAAAGGACATCTATCTGCATTAGACATGACCATATGGATCTTCTGACCAACCAATTATCCCCTCCACAATTTAAGCTACTCTGCTCTAAAATTTATGTTGTCAATGGAACATCTATTTTGTGGGGGCGTATTAAGGAAGATTCTACACAAAATATTTAGTCATTTATGTAACTATAATTATTTAAATTGATTGTATTTATTTTCATATATTGTAAATTGTTGTCTCTATTAAATACATGTAAATCTTCCACAAAAATCAATACAATTGTTTATCACAATTCTATAATTTGATGGCCAACATAATTTTTTTTAGAGTTTTTATGTCCGAAATTGTTAAAAATAAAATTGAGTTTAGAGAGGTGACTTAATGGTTGGGTGCTTGGGTGTGGCCGCGTGGGTCCAACTTCGTCAAATGTTTCTTTTATTGATTTATTTAGGGAGAGCTATTTTTCTCTCGCTAAATGGCAAGAGCATTAGCGAGCATAACATATTTTCACAATTAAGAAAAAAAAAAGTCAAGGTTATATGTGTTTGTTATGGACGATTGTTAAATACCTTAGTTATATGTTAGGGCTTACTCAAAGCTGTTATAAAAACCGTGCAACTCAAATTGTTAAGACTCGAATTTGGTTTGTTTATATTGATAAACGAGTCGATCTTGAGTGCATGAAATACACGATTTAGTAACGACCTACTCGAGCTCAACTTATCAGGCTTGATAATTAATTTTTTTCTTGTAGTTCCATTAGGCTCGTTTAAGAGTCGAATTGAACTATATTTTTCAGTTCGTTAATGTAATTGAGTCAGCTTAAGCTCGAGTCAATAAGTCCTGAGTTTTATTCGGACTTCAAGTACTTGGTTCGACTCGACTCGAAATAATGACTCTAGGTTTAGGGATGGGTGTAGTCAGTTTGGTCTATCATTTATTAAGAGTTCTTCGAGGGTTTATTTGATCTTGAGTCACTGAGTGCATGAAATACACGATTTACTAACGACCTACTCGAGCTCAACTTATCAGGCTTGATAATTAAGTTTTTTCTAGTAGTTCCATTAGGCTCATTTGAGAGTCGAATTGAACTATATTTTTCAGTTCGTTAATGTAATCGAGCCAGCTTGAGCTTGAGTCAATAAGTTCTCGAATCTTATTCGGACTTCATGTACTTGGTTCGACTCGACTCGAATAACGACTATAGATTTAGGGAGGAGTGTAGTCAGTTTGGTCTCATCGAGGGTTTATTTGCTCTCTTTATTACTCAAACTTTAGCGAGTGAGGATGTTTTTTTAGACGAATATAAATTCTCTTTAAACCCTCATTATTTTGAAACAGCGAGGGCATTCCGTCGTCGTTGCCCTCGCCAAACCTCGATTCTTTTTTGTAGTGCCCCACTTGTCCCCAAGACCTACTGATGTGGTCAAGAGTTCGAAAATTAATTAAATTTGATTTTTTTTCCATTTTCAAATATTCATAATTAACGGTCGAAAATCCGAGCATTGAATTCAAATATAAAAGATGTATTGATACGCCAAGTAATAATAAAAAAGAAATCATAACGGTAAAAAATCAGATTGTTTGGTTCAAATTTTAAATGTTAAAATGTGACCGTTGTTCATCGAGTAATTATTTCTTTTTAAAAAAATTATATCTCAAACAATAATACATTTGACCGTTAGATCCCTTCGATTATAAATACCCTCTTTATTCTCCAATATTTTCCACAACTCACAAACTCTTAAATCTTCAACTATCCTTCTTCGTCCCTCAATTTTTTCTTTCTAGTCTCTAATTCAAATGTCTGCACTCTTTTACAATTAATATCTTCGTTTCAAATTTTGTTATTAACTGGATTTTCACATTTCACTCCTTATTCTCTAATTCTTTTATTCCTTCAATTTTTCCATTCCTGTGCACGATATATAGGGATTAAAATGAACTCCTGGAATTTTAGTCGTGTAAG
Organism: Stenogyne calaminthoides; assembly: GCA_037126765.1. Taxonomy (NCBI): domain Eukaryota; kingdom Viridiplantae; phylum Streptophyta; class Magnoliopsida; order Lamiales; family Lamiaceae; genus Stenogyne; species Stenogyne calaminthoides. The sequence continues at coordinate 37,692,487 of JBBCBC010000010.1, forward strand.
AGTGGATGAATTTTCTGAAAAAATTCTTTTTTGCAACTCTTTCGACTTGTACTTCATGAGGAATTATTCAAACAGGTATTGGTAGCATGTGATATATATAGCCTGTTTATAAGTATTGCATTGAAAATGGTAATGATGATTTGTAGGCATGTTTATCAAAAGATTTATCCTCTTAATCCTATGATGCAATATAAGTGGATTGGATGCATCACATGTTATGCAATATCTATTTGAGTCGTTTCTCTTAGAGCGACATATCGAATACTTGTTGAAAATATATTTTCTAAGAATTACCCAGTCCACTCTCACATGCCTAAAACTTCAAGTTGATTGTCATCCCCATCAAAATCGTTAATGACTAACGGTGTGTTTTGAAATAATTAAAATAGCTTCCAGAAGCACTTATTTTTAAAGTTATCTCTCACAGTTTTTGAGAATAAGTGCTTCTGGAAGTTGTTTTAAGTGTTTCAAAACACACCCTAATGCTCAACATTGGTGCTGCCTTTTCAAATCTCATGGCGCTGACAACTTAGCATGATTTTATTACACCCACTGTAAGTAAAAGTGTCTACAACTTTACATTCGTGTTTAATTTATATGCAAGATGTAATAAAATAGAAAAGTGAAACATTAAAATAAATTGATTTATTTATATAATTCACAAGAGATTCACATGTATACAACGGTTGACTCCTTTTTCCTTGCCTTTAATCATAAATCTGGCATAGTTATTTGACAAAAAATAAATAAAAAAATTGTATGAACTCGAGTTCACGGTGAACTCCATTTTATTAATATTATTATTATGTATAAAACTTATCATCTATGTTATTTTTTATATAATGATAATTTGTGTGCATAACAATGATATTATTAATGCATAGAACTATTTCACAATAGTCTACACTTGTTATTATTTGCTAAAACCAAAATGTTTTACATTTGAAGTAGGGTGATCGGATTGAATTGTTATTACATTAAAAAATTTGTTCACAAGAAACTTTGTACTCGTTGGAGGATACTCCCTTAATAAATATTACTACTATTTATTGAATATTCTAAATAACAAGAGAGTGTTTTTTTATCATTATTATATCCGCTAAAAATATGGGGAAAACATATTATTTTACTAGGACTCAGGTTGTTCCATGGTTGCACACTTGCTTATTTAAATTTTAACAATGAGATTATTTACTAATAAATTAGGCTGTAAACAGTGCTAGAAAAGAATATTTGAATGTTTGATTTTCAGTGAACTGATTAATTAGCATTCCAGTACGTTATTGTCAGTAACTAATGAGTGTAATCACACGACATCCGTCAAGTCACCGCACATTTCATAGTAAGATTTTAGAATCAAGAACTTATTTACACTTGAAACGCATGCAGTTATTTTTTCATATTAATAGTTACACAGTTCAATGTAAACTGTAAACAAGTTACATCTTTCAGTATAACAAATTATACAATTTTAAAATACATTATGAGTGCACACTACACCTAGATGCATGAGATTTAACCATAATTAATTAATTCAAAATGAGGGTCAACAAAACATCCATACAAAACAAATCCATATATTATGAGTTGGTATGTTATACAACTTGTTCACCGTAAAATTAATTTATTTTTTTTTACACGCATTTAACCCTTCAATTATCCCGACTAATAAGTATTTTTGTAATATAAGTCACACACTTCAATTGTCACTACTAATATCCGTATTATAATATAAATCATCCTTCCATTGTTATGAATAATACCCTTTATAGTAAAAAATTACACCCTTCAATTATCACAAATAATATTCTTTAGTAATACAAGTCAAACTGTGGTTCAGCCCACTGAATACGACTCAAATAATTAAGTTAAAAACCTGCACTGCTTCTTCAGGTCATGATTATGGTTTTAGAAACCAAATTGTATAATTAGTTAAAAACCTACACTGCTTCTTCAGGTCACATGTCCTATAAACAATTAGGTATTGTTTCACATTCTGCACTATAATACAACTACAAAAGTAAACAAGAAAACTGAGGAATGAATGCGATTACAAATCCGGCAACGAAAGCGATTACAAATCCAAATGGAAATCTAAAAGGGATATTAAAAAATAAGAAAAGAAAAATGTCCTCAAAATAAGAAAAAGCAGTCCTTGTGGTTCTCATGGACATTTGCAGAGAAATTACAGACAATTTTACATTTTACCCACTATTATCATCACACAGGCCCCTCGCAATGAGTTTAATTTAAACATGGGAAGGGGAAAAAAATCTGAAAAAATTCATTAAAAATAAAACATGCTAACCTCTTTCAGCGAAATCCTCCTGAGGTCCATTCCGACTCTGATTTTACATTATAACCCTTTGTCTTGTGATCAGGGGCACTACTGTAAAACTCGTCATCTTTAGCGTCGTCCCAACCCGCCCAGCTATCCCCATTATGGGATTTCATCCCCTTTGGTGGCTCGTCTTTCGTGCTATCTTTGGCATCCCAATCATCCCAAGAACCAGAGCTAGCATTGTTAAAATGGAGGTCAGATGAGGACTTGTCCCCACCAGCAGAGTTCCATCCTTTGGGTTCGTTATTATAATCCTGATAGTTACCGTTATTCTCAATGTCGTTTTTCCAACCAGAGCCTTCTTTTGTGAACTCCTCAACTTTCTGGGAAGCCAATGCCATTACCCCTCTCATAAGGCCCCATGTCTTTTGCCCGATTTCTGATGTTTTTGCAGTCACAACATTGACAGTTTCGTTCACCTTGTGATCATAACCCCCTTCTCTTACCTGAGAAAGAAAAGCAATTTACACATTTTATCACCTCGTTATGCAGTAAATCATCGAGCAAAACATGGGGTTTATTCCATGCTACCTTGCCGGGCACTACCCAGCAGGTAGCATAGAAAATTTCAAACATGGCCCACTTTAAATCTAATACTCCCTCCATTTCATATTAAAAGTCGCTTTTGAGGTTTTGTATAAAATTTAGGAATATAAATTTGTCAGAATTACCCTCCAATAAAAGAAAGAGAGGAGCTACGGTTGTGAGGGAAAACAATACTTTTCAATAATAAGGAGATTTATTAGGGATACAACAGGAGAAAATTAGAGAGAAACGTGGAAAAAAAAGCAAGAACGACAATTAATTTGAAACAAAAGTTAACCCCAGAAGCAACAATTTTTATCAACAGAGGGAGTATATTTAATTATAAGCTGAATCAACATATATAAACAAGAAAGAATTTAAAACGTGTTTCGGGGGTGGGTAAACACACACCTCAGGAATAAGTATGCATGATATTAATCTATTTGGTATCTTTTCCAATCTTTCATTTTCTTTCCCTAAAGTGAAAAAACGTGTCTGCTTTTATACTTTTTAGGGTGATTAGCATAATATTTTATGCCCACTAATTAGGTTAGGTTGGCAGTTTGCACCTTCAATTCCATTCTGGTGAAAATTTCCACCTAAAAACTATTAATAAGTGCAAGGGCAAATCACTGCCACTCATTCCCACGATTACAATATTGAAGCCCTCTTCCCCCATACAAATGAACCATTTCATGATTTCATTTCTTTTTAATTGAATTCAAAGGAATACGAACTAGCAATGATTGCAATGTTGATATGGACATGAATAATATGAACTAATACTACTACAACTCGAAATGATTAGTTGATAGGAACTTAGAAGCAGCAATAAAAAAATTGAATAACTGGTGCATATGAAACGAAAAGGCTGATGGAGTTCAAAGCTTTGGAGCAAAAAGTTCACCACATAAGCTTGGTAAGTCCAAAACATGATGGATGCAACAAACAACTACAGACATGTGTTCTGCTGATCTATAGTATCTAACATGAAACTTTTTCAAAAGGATATTGGAAACATTATATCCAACATCACATATTTACTATCCTTAGAATTATGGTTGATAAGACTGATTTGTGGCGAACACCTAGTTCACTCTCTTGATATTACAATTTCAGATCCACAAAACTGCTGATGTAAAAATTTAAAACCGTAAAATTATGAAGGAATGAATTTGACTTTTCAATACTAGCCAAACTTCCTAGCATGAATCTTAGATTGAATGCAATGCAATCAGTTACGCATATTATGGCATATAACATGCACAAAGAATTCACTGAAACACCACCCTACAAATCTTTCTCAAATATCCATTGGAAACATTATATCCAAGATCACACGTTTTACAATCATAGAGAAGACAAATTAAGAACTAAGTTAGGAAGAATGATTTGTGGAAAAGAACTACTTCCTTCACTAGTCTCAAAATTATACATTAATTTATAAATCTGCTAGTGCAGAATTAAAACTAAAAAATATGACTTTTTTTAAATTATAACCCAAACGGTCAAACTTCCTAACATAAATCTTAAGACCAAATATTACACAATTAATTTACGCATATTCTAGCACGAATACTATAAATTAATTTACGCATAAAGCATATACAATGCATACCAAATTCACTATCCGTGCCTTCACCATACATTTGAATTTTAGTTATCAAAATAGATAGGACAGTTCTATCAAAACAGAGGAACAAAGTACCTTAGAAGTGAACTCCTTAGTACCAGCCTGAACAACAGTTGCAGCCGACTGCGCAGCAGAAGCAGCTACCATAGACAACTTACCGAATCCCTATACATGCAAAAGAAAATCAGCAACTACACACATAAAACAGCACTTAAAAAAATGACACATTTAAACCCAAAAAGATACGCATAAACAAAATCCACCTGAGTAACAACCGAGAAAACATCATCCTCCGTGTTATTAATATTCCCCCCGGTTGGTGCAGGAGTTGATCCAAATCCAACATACTTCCCCCCTTTAGAAGGAGGAAGCCCCTCTGGCCGAGACTGGTTCTCCATCATTCTTCTCGCGAAGAAGCTGTCCTTATTAGCAGCCGACGCCTCCAAATCTGACCTCGAATAAATATCCTCTGTGGACCTTGATCGCGACGAAGCCATGCCTCCATTCCCGGAGCTCCTAAAATCGCCCACGGTATTATTCCTTTTGATACTGTGATTCGAATTATTCCCTCCATCATCATAACTATCCCAACTATCCCACCCTGCATTGTTCCCCCCTGAATTACCATTTCTACCCCCGCCGCCGCTCAACGGCGGCCTACTATCGTAACCGTTGTTGCTCGATCTCACCGTTTCCTTCACAACGGGCGGATCGCGCCAGGGTTTCCCCTCTGCGAGCGATTGAATCCGATCACGATAAACCGACGCGGCTTTGGTGTTGTATTTCGCCACAATGTCGGTTTCCTTAGCGATTCCGTACTGATTGACGAAGCTATTGAACTTTTCGTTCCCTCCGAGCTCCATCTTCTTAAGCTGGATCTCGGACCACGAATCCATGGTGACGGAGCGGACGAAAGAGATGTGGACGCCGAGTCCACGGTGCTTGCCGGAGCACTCGAGGCACATGAAGATGCCGTACGATACGGAGGCCCACTGGGGGTTCTTTTGGGCGCAATCGACGCAGATCTTGTTGCCCGCCTGCGATTGGAGCTCCCGGAGCCGACGCGACGCGGCCATTAAGTGTTGATTCGGTGGATCTGAAGAGAGAGATTGGAAGAAGGGTGGTGGAATGGTGGATGGCAATGACGATTTGGGGATTGGTAGAAGTTAGATGGAGAGGAATCACCGACACCTTCCAACGGCTGGCGTACAACTCCAGATGCGTTGTCATGGTACATACTACATATGCACCCAAAGAGGGGCAAATCCGTGATTATGGAGTCTTTTTTTTTTTATGGAGTAATTATTAATTGGTTCAAACTGGTATATTTTATTTAAAGAAATTATTCAGTGCAAACATTTTCGGGTAGAAAAGTAATAGCACGTTTCTTGTAAATATTGACAATAATGATACGTGCGATACATTACAATTAAGGTAAAAATTAATAAAAATTGTGGGTCGACAGAGAGTTGGGTCGGGCGCGAGCAAGGGTTGCGAGGTTAGTTTAGTGACGAATATATATTGAATGGGGTCTCTATGCTTGGCCGAGGTCTTGATACAAGATCACAAGAGATTTAATAGTGCGATTTTAAGACGAACTATACAAAATAGAAAGCGTGCAACTATTCCAAACATAAGCATGCAACTATGTTCCCATATTAACAATTGCACTTTACGTGTAAATAAAGTCGTGACTTTTCAACATAACAAACAGACGCTTCTAAATCTTATTTATAAAGTCAAGAAAACAAACAGATTATCTGCATACAAGACCTAGCCATATATATTTATAGAATGTTACTATGTCTATGTGTGTGTTAATACATTGTTATATTGAAATAACTTTATATCTTACGTAACACATATTAGAACATAACGTAATACATTGTTATTCATATGGTAACATATGAGTATTCACATAATATTACAACATGTATACATTATTATATATTACTAAAAAACAAGTGTTACTACATGAACAAAAAAGTGTTACACAATAAAGAAAAACGTGTTACCACATGAGCAGAATCAGTACAATCGCGAATAGAAATCTTCAGTCCAAAATTACAGATTTAAAGAACAACTTGATGTGTTACTACATAAACAAAAGAGTGTTACTTATGAACAAACGAGTGTTACTATATGAATAAAAATCAGTACAATCGCGAAAAAAAATTCCTTAGTTCGAGATTACATAACAACGTGAGAAGAGTGCAGAAGGATCTGAAATTTGCGCTATAAAATCAAGAGGAAAAAGAACATGTCCTAAATTTGCCAAGAGGAGAAAGAGAGAACAAGAAAAGGAAGAACCATAGAGAGAAGGAAAAACTTACAGATCGCGAGGAAGAAGAATTTGAAAACTCCAAATTCACGTTGTCATGAAAAAAAAACCCTAGATGGAAGAAGAACTTGGAAGCGCGGATCAACAACGGGTCTGGGCTTCGTCTGAGCCATGAATTTTTTTAAAAATACCAATTTAAACTACAATTGCACATAACAATAATATGCAATATTGCATACAAGTTTTTGTGGAAATGTAATAAGTCAAGTCGTATGTATATGTTTTAGAACCATGTAAGTTTTTATATTGAAATATGCAATTTATTAACACTGAATCATATAACTTGTTTATCATGTTAATAGTTGCACAGTTCATTGTAAATAAATTGCATGATTTTAAAATACACTATAAAATATATGGTGCACTTGGTGCACACTATACTTAGCCTATCTATATAATAAAATGAAATAGCTCAAATGATTAAAACATCAATACTTATATCGTGAGATCATATATTCAAATTATAATTTATTTTTTCAAAAATATTTGTTTGACCTAATTTTCATTAGCTTACTAACAAGTTTGTGTGCCCTAGTTTACCACGATGACGTAAAAGGAGACACGATGAATCGAGATAACCCTATAATTACATTTCTCTCATGAAGAAGGCGAAAAATGGAAGGAGATTGATTTGAAGATTCGAGACGAACCCGAAAAACCCGACCCGAACCCACCCCCAAGACCAGTAGGTGATTTCATCGATATTTTGTGGCAAATCTTCATCAATTTCCGGTGATTTCAAAGCCCTTTTATTAGATTTTCTCAGAAATGATATCTCCAACTGTGATGATGAAATCTGAAATTAGGTTTTGTATAATTGTATTTTTTATCTTAATTTTTTTTTTCAAATCATATTAAGGGTGATATAGGTAATTGAGCAATTTGTTTATTGACACATCTGAATTAATTTTTTGTGTTCTTTGTCTAAAATCAGAAAAATGTGAATCTAGCAAGAATTGCAACAAGACCTTTGCTTACGAGGGTGCTTTTGATTCCACACAAAAGAGTGACAACCATGGAGAGGCACAACCAAGATAAGGGCCAGCTTGAAATCCCCAATATAGAGGAAGTTTTGAACTTATGAGTATACTCTTCTTTAGATCTCAGGTTCAAAATTTCAAAGTGCGATCAAATTTTGAGATGGATCAATTTATACAGAATTTTGCTCTGACTTCAAATGGGATCCCCGTTAGTGGACGCTGAGATGGATCATCCAGATTAATCGATTTTTAAATCGGATATCGAGTCATAAAAAAGAGAGATGAGTCTTGAACTGTGAAGAAAGGTTAACTCCAACTTTTGAAGGAAATGTGGATTAAAGAGCATGTTATTCCAATTTTTAGGGATATTGAATCCTTAGAGTGCCCGATAATAGAGAGACGATTTTCGGGTACGCAAGTGTAAATACCATATCTCGGTAATGGTAAAGAGGTCGAGATATTTTTACTTCAACATATACACTGCGTATTTGGTAAAATCAAACAAAAAGTCCAAAAATTGGTCATCATGCAAAATAAATTTACGATTGATTCACAATTATTACTTTTTAATAAACAATTAATATCGATAAACTAATACTTTTGAATGAAACAACCAATATTATTTAAAATTACATACAAACGTAAACCAATTACATGAAAAAAATTGGTTATATAAAACCTTGCCAAAAAAATAAAAACTTTGTTCATAACCCAAACCAAATGAATCATCTCGTATTCACGGCTAGGAGTGGGTATTTTATTTCAAGTATCGGGTATCCCTCCTGATCCGGCCGAATAATACCCGTTGGAATCAGGTTTTTTTTTTAAAAAAAATTAAATTTTGAGTACCCAAATCGATCCGAAATTATGACATCAAATATTGGGTACCCAATTTTCTATATGTTATTATTTTTTTTTCTATCTTATTTGAAAATGCCCATCAGAATTTTATTATATTTTTATTTTTTGGTATTGTTATTGTTTCATGCATTTTATTGTAAAATACCTTGATTTTTTTTTCTTTTTCTAATCTTACATAATCAATTAAATTGATGATCCATAATTAATTCTATAATAGTTGATATTCGATTGAGCTATATCACCAATGCATTAACATTAAATTATTGTTGAAGCATAATATATAGGGCGCAACTATTTACACCCACAAAATTACATAGTTCACCCATTACTAAGTATACCCACCTCATATTTTATTTATTTTTTATTTTTACTTATTATACGCACTGTAAACTTACAATTATATCCTTCAAATAATATTTATATAAGACCCACCTCAAGCCATAAACCCACCTTTTTTAATTAAAAAAATTTGGACACCCACCAAAAGGGAAGAACATGTTCAGCAGTCCCCTTTTTATAACCGTTCGACGGCAACAAAATTTTCCATGGAAAGTGATATTTGGAGAAGGAGAAGGAAGACCCAAATTGGTTCAGTTTTTTTTTTTTTTCAAATATAATAAAATTTGTGAGATTTCTTGCCCTTTCATGGCCTCCATCGAAACTGGTTTCTTGAAAAGGTAAGAGAGGTAGAAATTAGAAACACTGACCCCGCCGGCCCAAAACCCACTTCAATCCACATTTTTGCGGGTATAGGCAGGCCAACCCACTACGGGGTTTGGGTTGAAAACTACTCAACCCAACCCAACCCATAGCGGGCTAGCCCGCCGGATTTTTTTAATAAAATTTTTTTTTTTTATATGTATTATTTATAATAAATTTTAGAGTAAGTATTCGATACAATTTGTTAATATCATTAAATTTTTACCACTACACTTATAAACTAATATAATAACACTTGTAAACCGAGATTATAATATTAAATGCTAAAGATATTAGATTATAAGAGTATTGATATCATTTTATAAGTGTAATGATATTAATTTTATAATATGAACATGTTTCACATGAGAGTTTGTGTAAATTTTAAATATCATATGAACAATGTCTTAATGAATAATTAAAACAAACAAAGCTTACAATAAACTAGAAGATTAAACAACAATATCTACAAAATAGTCGTAATAAATAAAACGTTTTTTTATATGTTGCGTGTGTAAGTGAGAAATAAATTATTTTTTGTATTTATATTTCTGTATTTTAATTAAACTTAATGATATTATTAATTTTTTTTTTTTTTAAAAAGCCCACGGGCCAACCCGCCCCATATACAGGCGGGCCCGATCCGGCCCAACGGGCTCGGCCCATTTTGACAGCTCTAGTAATTAATCAGACATTGATGCACTGATTTATCGAATAATAATTGGCATCAGATGAGATGAAAATGAAACAGGGGATTATAAAATTAATTATGTTATGTAAATTCTTCTGCGAACCGAAGCCGCCGCCGCCGTAGCAATCTGCCGGTCATCGAGCATCAGCCATGGGTCGTACGTATGCATAGCCGAGGTAAGGAAGTGTTTGGTTCATGAGACTGAATTGATTAGGTGTGATATGATTGAGCGAGATTGAGTAAGATTAGATTGATTTGACTGGATTTGTTGAACCAAGATATGCGTTTGAATTGTAGGATTAAATTGAGGGATTCAATGTGATACCTATTGAAATGTCATAAACACTCTTAAATTGAATAGAAACAACCACACTTCATTCTTGTGAATCTATTCAAACAATAGAAGAACGATTTGTATAATATTGCATGGGATATGCTCTATCCTACCTTTCACATGGGATTGACATATCCTTCCATGGAGAGATTTTGTACATTTTCTACTCTGGCTTGAAGTATATCATGAACCTTCATCCCGCAAACCAAACGGCAGATTAATTGGGATTAAAATCCTAATCATGACTTATCCCGATCAATCCCGTGAACCAAACAGGGCCTAAGGGTATTTCAGCATTAGCCCTTCCGTACAAGAGGACTCCACCGAGTTGGCTCAAGATTTCTTCCCAGCCCTTCCCAAATCGGTTGCCATCCGGAGAGGAATAGAAATGACAGATTTCAAAGAACCTTTTTTTATGTGTGTATGTGATATTGATGGGGAAGAAGTGGGCGTATTTAGTAAATTTAATGTTTTATTAAGTTATGAAGGTTATAGTATTAGTAATTTTCAATAAATGTATTTTTGTTAATAAAGAAAGATGAGTGAACTGAATAACTTTGTGGACGTGACTGTGAGTATATTTACATGAGAAAACAAAAAGTCATTTTTTTGTAGAAAAAAACTTAAAAAACAGGTATCCAAAATATTCAGGTATTTCAGGTACCCAATTTTTCAAATTAAGTCCGAGTATTATTTTTTTCTACCCAGAATGACAAGTACCCGAGTTTGAACTACCCAATCTGATGCCCACCCCTCTACCCATTGCAAGCGTACCAATTCAATCTAATCAGAAACAAAGAACATTTAAGATAAGTGCCATCTTCTAGGAATGATCAGTGTTTTTTACATTACGTAAACCAACTTTACAATGTAAGTAATTATTTTGTGTCTTTTAAAAAAGTATTAGCAATCTCATTAAAATGTTGTACTTTGTCAATATTAGTTATTTCATTTAAAAGTAGTATCAATTATTCAACTATAAAACAATAGTTACAAACCAATTGCAAAAAAAAATTATTTTAGCTCAGACTATTTTCGAACATAGTCATTCAGAGTTATCATGAAGATAACCTATGTTACAAATAAGAGTAACACTCTTGTACACAAGTTATATATGTAAATGTACACAACTACTACTAATAAGTTAAATAACATAAAAAAACAACTAATATTAACAAACTAATACATTTTAGTAAAACAACTAATATCATTTTAAAATACACTTTAAGTTGCACGACGCACGTGAACAAGACAATATTCGTCCAACCACCACAATGATAGGCCTAACCACCGAATAACTGGAGAACGAACTGAGTATACAGCTTAACTCATCAAACATTATAGTACATGATAGTTCCATTTAATAAATGTATTGTACTTTAAATACAATTACTTATGTTCAAGTTATATGTTAAGTAAGCAATAATTAATTAAAAACTACTCATTTTCTCATGCTTTGTAATACAAAGAAACTACAAGTAAATAACAGGAAGAGTAACGAAAGCCATCACAAATCCGGATGTAGTCTCCAATGTAAAACAAAAGGGGTGAAAGGGTCCTCAAAAACATTCCTTTTGGGTTTCATGGTCATTTTTGCATAATCATTAGTCATTACAAACAATTTTACATTTTTATCCACTATAATCATCACACAAGCCCTTCGCACAGAATCTACTCGAAGCAAAACTGGCAAGGGAAAAAATCTGAACAAACATTAACAGAACGCAAGACTAACCTTTCTTTCAATGAAAACCCTCCGTCGGTCCACTCTGAATCTGACTTTCCGCTATAACCCGTCGTCTTACGTTCAGGGGCACTGTGGTAAAATTCATCATCTTTAGCATCATCCCAACCTGCCCAGCCGTCTTCATGGGAGGTGGTTCCCTTTGATGGCTCTTCTTTCTTAACGTCTTTAGCATCCCAATCATCCCAAGAACCAGAGTCAACGGAGTTAAATTGGCGATCAGATGAGGAGTGGGCCCCACCAGCTGAATTCCAGCCTTTGGGTTCGTGCTTAAACTCCTGATAGTAACCATTGTTTGAACTCTCGTTTCCCTCCCAGCCACCGTTCTTCGAACCAGAGCCTTCTTTTGTGAACTCTTCGACCTTCTGGGAAGCCAATGCCATTACCCCTCTCATAAGGCCCCATGTCTTTTGCCCGATTTCTGAAGTCTTTGCAGTCACAACACTGACAGTTTCATTCACCTTGTGATCGTATCCCCCTTCTCTTACCTGATAAAGAGAAGATTAGTTTGCCCACTGTTACCACCTTATCACTCTAAATTGAAATGCTTCAACTACACATGTTCAGAGTTTTTTCTCATTTCCATAGATAAAAGTGTATGTGATATGCACAGGGGATAGTAAAGGAAGATGACAGTAAGTATAAAACTGACACATTCATAGTTTTAAAAGGCGCAAGGCGCAAAAAGGCGTAAGGGGTGTTCCGTTACCCGAGGCGAGAGGCGCCCACCTGGGGCGCGCCTCTCCTACATATTCTCCCAAACAACATTTTATGATCTTATATACTTATTTCACACATATTCTCATATAATAAAACACATAAAGCCACATTTAAACATAATGTAAACATGAAATTGATATTAAATGTCTAAATTAGCGAAGATAGACTTTCACACACACAAACCATCAAATATTAAAAAAAAAACAGCAATTAAGATGTTCATTAGTGATTAGTCAAGTGACTCAATCCTCATCAAAATCAATGCCCTCCTCCTCCTCATCATCATCAATGTACTCTTCTTCCTCTTCCTCCTCTTCCTCTCCATCAACTTCATCTTCCTCAACTTCATCTTCATCTCTAGGTCTTCTTTCTGAGCCTTTCACATTCTTCCTCACTTGTTTTCCCTTACGGACCTTACCTTACCAGGGCAGTGCCATACGGCAGGCCGGCGGCGGCAGGCTGACGGCGGAGCGCTGGCGGCGGTCCGGCGTAGTAGGAAGAGGAGCAGGAGCGGTTTGAAGAGAGGAGGCAGAATCTTGGAAGTGTTTTGAATTTCAAAACCCTAGTTATGTAATATGTATTATTCTAATTTTTATATTTTTATTTTTTTAAAACTCAAAAAGTGTTACTTAGTTCCAAAAAATGACCTAAAAGTGTTAGTAATATTATAAAAGAGGGACCAAAACACATTTGTAGGAGAGGCGCGCCCTTGATTGCCTCATAAGAGGCGTAAAAGGCGACTTCAGGCGCTCGCCTGGCCAACATCGCCTCAAAAAATATAAAAAAGGCGAAGGCCCTATAGCCTCGACCGCCTCTCGCCCTGGCCGCGCCCGGGGCGCGCCTTTTAAAACTATGGACACATGAAGTCAAATTGTGATTTTAGTCCACAAGACTGCCTGTTCAGATTTTTTCCTCATTTTCATAGATTAACGTGCATGTGATATGCACGGGGATAGTAAAGGAAGATGGCAATAAGAATAAAACTGACACATGAAGTCAAATTGTGATTTCAGTCCACAAGACTGCATCAGATTTACAACTCATGAACAAGCCCAAAGAGAGAATAAATTGCAAAATTGGTCCAATACCTGTGGAGTGTTGGTGATTTTAGTACCATATGATTCAATTTTCTCAATCAAATCCCATAACTTTTAAAATGATGCAATTTTGGTCCTATATTGACAATTTTTTGATAGGGTGATATTAATTTGTGATTTTTATAATTCAAATTAATATATTAGGCCTCATTATGCCTCGTGCGCCAAGTCATTAGTTTGGTTGCTACATGGAATTCCGGCAGTTTGCCTGAGCGGCATGTGCAAAAAATTGGCAACCTTGTCAATATTGGACTAAAACTACATCATTTGAAAGTTATGGGATTTAATTGAAAAAAATTATTTGTATGCGACTAAAATCACCACAACCCAATAGATATGGGACCTATTTTGCAGTTCACTCCCCAAAGAACAGAACATGCTGAGGAATTCCCTAATCGAGCAGAATATATTGACCCAGATGCATAGGTTATGATTGAAGATAACAAAAGTATAGCTATTGAATAATGCAAATTTCAGCCACAAAAATAGCACACCAATAAAATAATTGGAAACAACAGAGGCACAACCTGCTTTGCTAAATCTACAATACAAATCACACCATTAGGCTTTAGGTCCCTATAGTTTCAGCATTTACATCAATAAGTCCTAGACTTTTAGTGCAATAAAACTTTATATTCCATCACACAAGATTCCTTCATATGATACCATCAAACATGTATGGACCACGTGCTTGAGTTGTCAGCTATTTACATACATGACCTATTGGAACCAAAGTTAAAATAACATGGACCGTTTGAAACAAAAACTAAAACACAGCAGATGCAATATTTTCACAAAAGGGGTTCTTGCGAAAACAAAAAAAAAAAAGAAAACACAAGATTGAATATTTCATACTAAGATAAATATGCACAAATAACATGCATCATCATATGTGACACAATAAATCTCACCTTATGTTTTATATTACCAAACACGTTATGCAGGCACTGGTAACACAACGTGCACAGATTAAATGACAATGCAACTGAGAATCTGAAAATAAACAAAGAGACTGTCTATTTTATTTTATTTCCAATATTTAATTTGTTTCTCCTGAATAAAACTACAAAAGAAATGCTTGTGTTTTATAATTTTTTAGGGTAACTGACACTTTGCAACCTGGACATAGATTAGGTCTGACAGTTGGCACATTTTCCACCTGAAAACTAACATTTACAGGAGTGCAAGGGCAAAAGTATTCACTCATTACGATCCCACCCTTACAATAGAAAAGGCTGTCTTCCCTTCACAAATCGCATTAATTGAACCATTTCAACATTTCCCTTTTCTTTTCTTGAATTTAAAAGAATACAATTTGGCAATGAGTTCTATTTTAATATGGAGGACTTTGTGTTTGATAAATGTGATGAGACCAAGGAGCAATAATGAGACTTAGTACTACAACAGTAAATGATTAGCTGGAACTCAGAAGCAGCACTAGAAAGTTTAGATAAAATGCATATGACAGGAAAAAGCTGATGGGCTTCAAAGCATTGAAGCAAAATTGCTAAACTTGTCCACATAAATATTATAATGTACTTCCCACCTTTTGTTTCAATAGGCCCTTGTACACTTGTACATTTTAACTTCCTTGAACATTAATCTCCTAAGGTCCTTCTCATTAATATTAACCATTTTGGCAAGCAAGTGAAAATTGAACCTTGGGATATGAATCTAAAGATATGTCTTTTAAATTTATAATAGTATAATAGTATAACAAAACTCAAAACCCTAAACCTCTTTTCCAAGGATCTATTAGAAAGATTAATCAAGTAGTAAGGGTACAGAGAGAATAATTAGTGGCAAAAACAGTGGCAAAAACCTCATTTCAGTTCTCTAATTTTAAATTACAACTTAAAATATATAAAATGCCTGATGCAAGGTTTAAAACCAACAAATACACAGGATTGGATTTAACCCTGTATACTAGCCCCATTTCCTATGTCCAAAAGCAAGATAAGAATACTTAAAAACTTGCAGCCACACTTAAAATGCAAGTAGACACTAACTTTGCCTTCATCATAAATTTGCATTTCTAGTTATCAACATAGAATAAAGACACTTCTGTCGAAATTGCATAGCAATAAACTAAACTACCTTCGAAGTGAACTCCTTAGTCCCAGCCTGCACTACCATTGACAACTTACCGAATCCCTATACACACAGAAAACAATATATCAGCAAATACACATTCATGTATACCAGTTAACAACATAACAAGAAGTGCGTGGAAGTTCACCTGAGAAACAACCGAAAGAACATCGCCCTCCGAATTATTATTCCTTCGGGCTGGCGCAGGACTTGATCCAAACCCAACATACTTCCCACCTTGAGAAGGAGGAAGCCCCTCGGGCCGAGACTCGTTCTCCTCCATCCTTCTCGCAAAGAAGGTCTCCTTATTAGCAGCCGACGCCTCCAACTGCGACTTAGAATAAATATCCTGTGTGGACTTTGATCGCGATGGAGCCATCCCTCCATTCGCCGAACTCCTTAAATCCCCCGCTGTGTTATTCCTTTTGAGGTTGCTATTCGAATTATTTCCAGCAAAACCTCCATCGTCAAAACTATCCCAATTATCCCAACCTGCATTACTCCCTAAATTACCATTTCTACCACCGCCGCCTCCGCCCAACGGAGGCTTACTCTCGAAACCACTATTGCTCGATTTCAAGGATTCCTTCACAACGGGAGGATCGCGCCAGGGTTTCCCCTCGGCGAGCGATTGAATCCGATCGCGATAAACCGACGCGGCTTTGGTGTTGTATTTCGCCACAATGTCGGTTTCCTTAGGGATTCCGTACTGATTGATAAAGCTATTGAACTTTTCATTCCCTCCGAGCTCCATCTTCTTAAGCTGGATCTCGGACCACGAATCCATGGTAACCGAGCGGACGAAGGAGATGTGGACGCCGAGGCCGCGGTGTTTCCCGGAGCACTCGAGGCACATGAACACGCCGTAGGACACGGAAGCCCACTGGGGGTTCTTTTGGGAGCAATCGACGCAGGTCTTGTTCCCCACCTGCGATTGGAGCTCCCGGAGCCGACGCGACGCCGCCATAGGGTGGTGATTGGAGGCCGAATAAGGCGGTGGATCGGTGGTCGGGCGGATCGGAACGGATCGAAAGTAGGGCGATCAGATCGCGGATGACATGTGTGATTTGGGTGGGAATTGGGAATTGGGAATTGGGGTAGAAGTGAGATTGAGGGGAGTGGCCGTCACCGTCCAAAATGTTTCGAGTGGGTGCGTTGTGGTAACACACATTATATGCACTAGCCCAAATCGTAACGGGCCCCCTTCGCTTTTTCTACCATTTTTATTTTTAAAATCTTAAAATATAAAACATCACTTATATTTTCTTTTCATAAATATGTTTTAATATTATTTTAACAAATGTACATATTTTAAAGCATGACTAGGTCTCAGATGTCTTGTTTTCGGTCTTGGCAAGATTCGTTCGTAGTGCGTTTTAAGCGTGTAACTTGTTATGTTAAAAGTGTGACGATTTTATTTACACATAAAAGTCAAGAATTAATATGGGAGAACATAGGTCAAGACGCTTTTTATTTGGAATAATTCTTGGCGTTTTCATTTTGTATAGTTGGATGCTTCTAAAATACATTACGGGTGCACCTGAAATATATATGAGACTCTACTCTTAAAGCATAGGTCTTCGATAGGGATTGGAGGAAATCTGAAAATATTCCAAAGATATTTGACTTAAATCTTAGAAAAATATCGATTTTATCAAAATTTTTCGATATAAAATTTGCGATACCATACCCGAAAAAGAAAAGTAAGACGATCAGATGATGAAAATATAGAAAATTTAGATATCTTTGGAAAAATATCTGCAGATATCCAAAAAATTTTTAGATACCAAAGATATATCTTTGAAATTTTGATGCGGTATCGGTATGTAATATTGACATACCGAAAATTTTGGTATGCCAAAATTTCGATATCCGAATTTAAAATTATGACAATTGTATGACATTTTTGATTGTCGAAAATTTAAATTATGATAACGGTATATGACGAGAAAATTTTTCGATTATCTTGATTAACGTCCACCTCTAGTCTTCGATGGCCGGTTCATAGTATGAAATTTATACCACTACATTTATCAATTGATATCATTACACTTGTAAACTGAGATCATAGTATTAAATGTTATATGTATTAGTTTATAAAAGTAATGGTATTAGTTTATTAATGTAATGGTATTAATTTTGTAGTCCAAACAAATTTCACGGAAGATATTATGATTTTAAAATTGATAGTTCTTTTATCACGAAACTCATTTTTAAGAAGAAGAAGGAACAACCCTGATATATATATATATATATATATATATATATATATATATATATATATATATATAATGCGGGTCCAAAATACTACTCGTCCCAAACCTGACAGGTACCCATTTTGACTGCGCTTTTACCCGTCCTGAGTGGGCCGGGTTTTTGACGGATCAAACTAGACCCATTACCATCCCTAGTTTTTTAAGATGGGTAACAATGATTTTAAATATGTCAGTGCAAATAACCACGACCATTTATGTTTTGCCAAATGCAGCCCAATGCCTTTTTTGGCCCGTCATGTTTTCTTAAGCACATTACTACTCGTTCCCTTCTACGTTCTGATTCCATTTCTATGGCTTTCCTTTTTCGAATTTCTGAACGCTCCTTGTGTTGGTCCTTCACTTTGTTTTTTTCGTTTTTTCTTTAAGGCCAGTTTGCATCATATGAGTGGATTGCTTGGTTACGATAGAATTTGGTAAAATTGAGTAAGATTGAATTGATTGGACTAAATTATTTAAATCACAATATATGTTTGGATTATAGAATTGTATCTTTTAATCCTGTACTAAAAAAATAATATTTATGTTTAAATTAAAGGGTTAAATGAGATACAAATTGGAATGTCATAAGTACCTTTCAAATGAAATAAACTTTATCATTTTAAGTACAAATACAAGAACAATATTGTAATATTGCATTTGTGATAAATTATGTCTCACCTTCCACATGAGAATTGGGGATATACGTACTCCTCAATATAGGGATTAATTAAACACATTTTTGTACCTGGACTAAAAATGTATCATGGACCCTCGTCTAGCGAATTAAACAACCAATTAGTTGGGATTAAACACTAATTTCAACCATTGTTGTGCTACTGTCCTCCTTACTTATTAATAATGAAATTATAGTAATGTATTATGTTAATTGTGAAATGACTCAAATTAATGGTCTTATTGTGGTGAATGTTGGGAAATAAGGGGTGCCCGGATCTATTCGAGTTGAATTTAAATACATATTTAAATTAATCAATTAATTACTAACATGAATTAATCTTAATTCAATTCAACATAATAATTAATGAACAAATTTATATCATGCGAGCACGTATTTCATGTAAAACCTAAACATGCGGAATCTAGGAATTACGTAAATACTAACCTTTTGTAGAGACAACCGCTGAGACGATGGATCTACCCAAAGTGCCTTCTCAAGTATGTCTCACGTTCACAAACGTAATCCGGTGGGAGGATTATCAACGAACGATTTTAATATTAAAGGAGAAAATAAAATATTTGGCCACCACCTTTGTGGATTTCTAATTTTTTCAACACATGGAATTGCACTTGGGGATGAAAAACGCATCCCCTATTTATAATACTTAGGGTGGTCGAAAATTTAGCCCTAGGAATAAGATGGGAATTTTTTTTTCTTGATCTCCAAGAAATCTTGAATATACCCAATATATTAGTTTCTCCATAATTAAAATATTCCACAAAATATCATACCTCCTTATATTATTAATATTTTCGAAAATATCAAATAAATAGGGAAGAAATAAGATCATTTTCCTTTCTTGAACTTATGGGATAAACTTGTATCTCAATAATACTTATTCCACAAGATCTTTCCAAGAAAATCAAGAAAAAATCTTTTCTCTCTCCCATCTTATTTTTTTCTAAAATTATTGGAAGAATTGGGCCAAAATATTTTCTTCTCCTTTTCATTATTTGAACTTTAGTTTTGAAATTTCTTGAGAGATTTTTAGGAGAATTAAGATTGGACCTCCAATGAAATTTATAAAGCTTTAATATTTAGTCAAAATATTATTCAAGCCCATTAATATTAATTTACTCCACTATAAAATTAATATTGAACTGTCCATCTTAACCCACATTACGACTTCACAATAATATGGCTCCCTGTCATTATTTCCCGCGTTTAAGATTATCTTAGTACATTAATTAATTAAGTCACTGAACAAATTTTATATTAATTAATATCTTTGTACTTGGAGTAAATACAACTCAACATTATTATCCATACCGGAAATAAATTTTCACTTGCAAGATTTGGTATGATAAAGATTATGAGCCCATCAAGGGGACCAATCAAACAAGTTCAGTCTTTACGCCGATTCTTCGTATTAAATCTTAGCAATCGTCGTGTAATTAATGATATTGCCCAAGATAAAATGTATCAAATCGCATTGATTCTCTTCCCATCATAAGTCAAAGCAATAGTTATTAATTTCACACGATCCTATTTAAGGAACGAAGATTAAGAAATAACGCACCAATCGAGGTCTAATTCTTGTATATTCAAGATCAAGAATTTATCCTCCTCAGAGGTCCTTTTCGGTAAGTCGGGATCTTAAAGTGTAATCTCTTGGTCAAGACAGCCAATTCGTTCTTTTACACTTCAACCTTTCGTGATGGGTTGTTCATTTCCATCTGGGTTGTGAATTTGTCTTTAGTCATGAGGGATCATTAATTTGATCTCCGTGATCTGGTATCACCAAATTAACTACATCGTAAATATAACATCTTTTTATCGAATCGAGCAGTATGCAATAAATATATATAACATTCATTCATATTTAATGCAACATGTAATAAATAATTTATTTCAATAAAATAAATAAGAAATTCAATTTAATTATACAAAGTAAAAACATACTTTTCGGTATAACTTCAGTGAATGTATTTATTTATGTCATGATCTTGTCATTTAACAGTGGTCGAGGATGGTGTACACACTGATCCTTAATTTTTAGTTCCCTATTCCCAATTGATTTCCCTCTTCTTCCTTTCGGGAAAACTGCTAATTACTACAACAACAAAAAATCTCATAACCACTTGCTATCCAATACATTTACTTTTCAAACTAAAACCAACAGCAAATTAAATTTTTTCATGTAAAATACCCATCTTATCCCTTCTCTTTAGTATTGATTGTATAATTATATTTTTTTGTTAAAAAGTATCACGTCTAAGCATCACTTTATTCCAAAAAACCTGCAAAAGAGAAGTCATATCAATACCCCCACCCTATTTTATTTTTTCTCTATCTCTCTCGTCCCCACAAATTCAACACATCTCTTTCCTCTCTCTCGGTGGTGGTGGTTGGGTTGACGGTGGCGATGGGGTTTTGGTGGTGGATCTGCATATTTAGTGGTGGTGGTTTGTGGCGATGGAGAAATTAATCACCACCCCCGCTGTGACGATGGAAGCTTTGGGATGGAGGCAAATCCAACCTATCTCTTTCCTCTCTCTCTCCTCTCCCCAATCAAGGTGGTGTTGGTGGTTGGGTTGACGGTGGCAGTGGAGTTTTAGTGGTGGATTTGCATATTTAGTGGTGGTGGTTTGTGGCAGCGGAAAAAATAGCCACTATCCCCACTAAGATGACGGAGGCGGTGTGATGGAGGATTGTGGCGGTTTCAGTACGACGACGAGGATCTGTTTGGTTGACTGGAAATGGAAGCAACTTTCTTTCATTAAATTTTTTATTTTTGGGTTTATTTTTTATTTTTTTGGTTCTGGTGGTTGGTTTAACTGCTAACATACTGCTATTCTTAATTGAGCATGACTCACGAGAAATATTGTACAATAGTGATATGTGCAATACATCATAATTAAATTAAATTTTTTAAAAATTCGCGGGTCCACAGCGGGTTGGGTCGGTCGCCGATCGACAACGGGCGGGCAAGAGCTGTGAGGTTCAGTTGGGCAAGCGGATATACATTTATAGAATGATATGTTTATCAATAAGAGTTATAATCTAGTGATTCAAGTCTGTTGTTAATGTATTTGGTCGCATGTTCGATTTTTATTGAGCACATAATTTTTTTTATCAAGTTTTTGTGTGTTATTACATCTATGTGTAAGTGTTACTACATTGTTATATTGAAATAACTTCATATCTTACGTAACGCATATTAAAACATAACTTAAGTGTTACCCTATGAAGAAAAACGTGTTACCACATGAACAAAACCAGTACCATCGCGAAAAGAAACTCTCGGTCCAAAATTACAGATTTAATAAACAACTTGATGTGTTACTACATGAACAAAAAAGTGTTACGCTATGAACAAACGAGTGTTACTATATGAACAAAAACTAGTACAATAACGAAAAAAAAATCATCAGTTCAAGATTACATATTTAAAGAACAACATGAGAAGAGTGCAGAAGGACCTGTAAATTTGTGAGTAGAGAAAACTGAAAAAATTGAGAAGAATATGGAAGAGAAAAAAGAAAAAAAAGAACAAGAGAAGATAAGGAAAAACCTGAAGAAGCAGCGCAGTGAAAACCAAAACTGATATCTAAATCGCGTTTGTTGCGACGCGAGGAAGAAGAAGTCATGCCAGACTCGGCATTGCAGACCCGCAAAAAAAAGTCAAATTAACTTGTAATTGTACATATGACTTGTATGCAATATTGCATACAAGTTTTTACGTTCTTAATTTTCTTCATTTTAGTTACCACTTTTTCATGCACTAATCGAGGTAGCTAGCTTCCATTGCCTAAAGTGAGTTTCTATTGCTAGGAGTATGAGTATTTGTGTTACCAAAAGTTATTGAATGTGTTTCATGTGCAACTAGATTTGTTGTGTTCGTATTTTTTGTAGATATGATGCATCTCTTCCGGGGTAATTTTGGATGATGTTGATGGAGAAATTTGGTGGAACCAAAATATCTTTTTAGTTTATTTAGCAATTTTTCATTTATTCTCTATTTTTTTACACAATGTTTTTTGGTGGAGTATATGTGATGTAATTTTGTTGGAAGAAGACTGATAATATTGCTTGAGGCCAAGCTTTATTCTAAGTGTGGGGGGAATTTGTGGCATGATCTGATTTTTTTACTGTGTGTGCCATTTTTAATGTAATTTGTTATAAGGATGTGCTATTATTGTTTGGTGGTAAATTGTGGAGTTTCTGGTTAAATTTGTTTTGTTTGATGCATGCGGATGTTGTGAGTAGATGAGGGTTTCATGAGAGGGTCCGTTTGAGTTTATGATAGTAAATTTGTGAATTGATGAGTTATGGTCCTAAGTTGTGCTTGGATCTCTTGTAATTAAAGTAGTCTAATTAGGTCACTTAGATAATGATGCATTCTGGTGTACCCCTTAAGGTTGAATTTTTTTTTGATGTGGTTAGGAGAAAAAAGAGTTTAGTTGAAGAATTGTGTAACAAACAAAAAACCGGTACAGCTGCCCATTTTTAGGAGCTTGAAAAAATATATATATATATATATGAATTCGAGCTAAAACCTAACGATGGAGTGAAGTTGCGGTTTTGCGTTTGGAAAAAAAAAAGTGCTGAGACAGCTGCCTGCTTTCGGGGGTTCGAACGTTTCAAAGTTGGATACAATTAGAGCTAAAACCCGACAAGTAGAGTGGTGTTGCAGACCTTAGAATAAAATAATAATAAGGAGATAGGGGACACACTAGAATGTAGAGTTTGTTTGAGTTACTTATTTTAGATGAAGTGAATAGTAAGGGGGTCGAAGTGTGGTAAGGAGCTTAACGAGTCAAGGAATTAAGGATCTATCATAGATGATTTTGGAACTTAAGTGAAATATTTCAAAAGTTCACAATTTTTAATTGCATTGATCTTAGTCTGGGATTTTGTGAGTTGCTACTTTGTTATAGTGTCACATTCGGTGTGTAGAGAAGACCTGTGTGAATCTCTTAGCTTCTCCATTGTTAATCTCTTGGTGCTATTTTGCTTGAGGACAAGCAAGAATTTAAGTGTGGGGGTATTTGATAAGTTGAGTTTAGTGTATTATTTATGTGCTTATTGTGATAATTTTATGGTTATTAATTCACTATCCTTTTGTATTTACTCGATTTATTTTATCTAGGTCTCGTGTGCGTTGATTTTATATGTTTGATGAATTTCAGATCATTTTGAAATATGTTGATGAAGCTTGAGACGAGTTATATATGAATGAATATACAATTAAATTGGGTCAACCGCGCCGAATGTGAAAACAAGGCCCAATATTGGGAGATTAGCAGCGCACATGACTTAATTAATTGCCAACCAAACTTGGAGGCCAAGTTGCAGCACGTGACAATAGAAAGGCTTAATGCCTAGGGCCCATTAACATGGGTTTATTAACCTTTAATATATAAGTTTGTTGGGGGAAGAAGGACGACGGGGTTGAGAGGAGATTAACGCTCGATCTTAGGATTAACTCCCAAATCAACTAAAAATTCCTTCTCTCTCTACTCTCTTTTCTCTCCCTCTCTATCTTAATTGCTTCTCTTAAAAGACAAATTCAGAAACCACCGCCCCACCCCACGCCGCCGCGGCGTCTACCCTCCTCCACCCTCCAAACCGCGGCTCCTCCACCCAGCCTACCTCCGTCGCGGCGGCGGCCCCCTCCCCCCTCCGCAGCAGCCTACCTCCGTCGCGGCGGTTCCCCCACTCTGGCGACGCGGCCTCGACGGCCAACATCCCCAAGTCGATGATCTGTACCGTGGGTTCATCTCAAGAAGTTTCAGGCTTTTCCCGACTTTCGTCACCGTTTGAAATAAAATAATAATCCACCACTCTGCTCCGTTTGAGGTCTCCCTGCCGCCGCCGTGCGGATCTCCCTGCCGCCGCCTCCGTGCGGATTTTCCTGCTCCTTTGTGAGATCTCCTCTGCCGTCGCCGTGCGATTCTTCCTGCCGCCTGGGTTTTCTAGGGTCTTGAAATTGATGAAATTAAATTTTCTATTGTTTCTTCTCGAAAGGTCTGAAGAATAACATCATTTTGGGAAACAACACTGTGACAATCAACTTCAGCTGCCACATTTGAACTTAATACTCTCACCGCACTCTTTCCTTTTTGAAAATTAGGGGTAGGGCTTGTGGCTTGAGTTTCTTGCGCCGCT
Source organism: Stenogyne calaminthoides (assembly GCA_037126765.1). Lineage (NCBI taxonomy): Eukaryota > Viridiplantae > Streptophyta > Magnoliopsida > Lamiales > Lamiaceae > Stenogyne > Stenogyne calaminthoides. The sequence goes on from JBBCBC010000010.1 coordinate 37,717,646, forward strand.
TTGTGAGTCTTCTCCCTGACCTTCTTTTATCTTTGTATAAGATTTGTGTCTTTTTCTCCAAATTTCCCACCCCAATTTCCCCTTTCTGTACTAATTATTCCCCTTTTTGTCATATCCTGTTTTGAATCGAAATCTGCATCTTTGAGTAGACATTGTGAAACAGGAGAGAGTTCTTCTCTTTCTCCCCATTTTCAGCATTTTTTATACGCTTCCTTCCTTCCTCCCAAGGTTTTCCTCGGTGAAAACGTTTCGGTCAGGTAACTTTTGTCGATTGGCCACGGTCTCGAACCTCTGCACATTTGGTTGCATCCTTTTTACTATTTCTTATCGGCGGTGGTTGGCGAGGTCCAACCCCGCCGAGCACCATGAGTTGCATAGCTTGGAACGCGCGTGGGCTCGGGGGCAAACGCGCGCTCTAGAATCTCCAACGTCTTGTTCAAGATCATAACCCCGATATTCTTTTTATTTCCGAATCTAAGGTGTCCAATCTTGTAGCCACTAGATGGCGTGTGCTTTTGAATTATGTTGGTTGTTTTTTTGTGTGGAAGCCACTGGTAGTAGTGGTGGATTGCTCTTGTTTTGGTCTAGTAATATTAATGTTTGGTGTTGTCGTACTCAAGGGCCACATTGATTGTTACATCTCTCGCTTAACAACAACAAAATTGGTACTTCACGGGTTTCTATGGAAACCCTATTCATCATCGTGAAGCACCTTTCATAGGAGCTTCTTAGAAAAAATCGCAAAAAGTCACAATGATGAGTCGTTAAATTTTGGCTCGTCGGAGGGACTTCAACGAGATTTTTTATGAATTTGAGAAGAAAGGAGGCGGCTCCCGGATCTCTTTTCGCGGATGAATAATTTCCGTTAATTTCTTGATGATACTTTTCTTCACGATCTAGATGCTAAGGGTCCAAAATACACTTGGAGTAATAGAAGGAAGGGGGGATTTGCATTTGGGTCAAATTGGATCGTTTTCTCATTAATCTAATGGAGAGGATGTTTCCAAATCTTGAAATCGAATCTGATTTTTACGGCTCGATCATCGCCCGATCATCATTTCTTATATGCAGATCTCTCAACCCCATGCATGCAGCGTAAAAAAAATTCTCACCTTTGAAAATAAGTGGTTGATGGAAGAGGACTATAAAGAGACTCTCAAAGATGCATGGTCCAATAGCAGGGTTTGTGCTGGTCTTCAAGATAAGTTGAAAAGCATTGCTAGTCAGCTTCATAATTGGGCCCTTTCCTCTAACATCAACATGCTCAAGAAAAGAATTGAAAATACAAGAAATGAGCTAAATAAGCTACTCAATTCGGAAGATGAATCAAGTTTTACTCAAACCTCCAGTGAACTTGAGTCCCATCTGGAAAAATTACTTTATCAGGAAGAGCTACATTGGCACCAGAGGTCTAGAAACAACTGGTTGGCGTTCGGTGACAAAAATACCTCATTTTTTCACAACTCGGCTTCCGAACTTCGCTCCAAAAATAAAATCATGAAGCTTAAAGACGGTTCGGGTCTCACCTTTTCTTCCCCGACCGAAATGGAGCGTATGATCACTAATTATTTCTCTAATTTTTTCACCTCCAGTAATCCTTCTCATGAGAATATTGATGAAATCATCAATCATGTTTCTCCTAATGTCTCCGTTGAGATGAATCAAGATTTGTGCAGACCCTTCACCAAAGATGAAGTGAGAAAAGCTCTTTTTTATATGAGTCCCTCAAAAGCTCCTGGCCCCAATGGTTTTACGACTCTCTTCTACCAAAATGCCTGGGATATTGTCGGTGATGAAGTCACAAAAGCTGTTCTGAATTTTCTCAACAACGGGGACGACTTGGCCTTTCAAAACTCTACTATCATATCCCTAATTCCAAAAGTCAAGGACCCAGTTATGGTAAGTGATTATAGACCGATCAACCTTTGTAATGTTTGCTATAAAATTGTTGCTCGTGCTATCACCAACAGACTCAGAGGGATGCTGGGAAAAGTCATTACCCCTAATCAGAGTGCCTTTATTCCGGGTCGTCTCATCACTGATAATGTGCTCATTGGTTTTGAATGTATGCATTGGCTTCGACACTCGAAGAACAAAACTGGTTATGCGGCCTTTAAGCTCGATATGAGCAAAGCCTATGATCGTGTTGAGTGGAGCTATCTTAGAGCAATTATGAGCAAGATGGGCTTTGACCCCAGTTGGACTAATCTTATCATGCGATGTGTTTCCTCCGTCTCTTACTCCTTCAAAGTCAATGGTAGCATTGTGGGACACATCAAGCCCTCGAGAGGCCTTCGTCAAGGGGATCCTCTCTCCCCTTACCTCTTTGTCATTTGCTCTTAGGGGCTCTCCTCTATCCTGACCTCGTATTCGAATGAGAGGAAAATTGTTGGTGTTCAAGTTGCAAGAGGCAGTCCCATTATTTCTCACCTCTTATTCGCCGATGATAGCCTTATATTTTTCAAGAACACTAAGGAGATTTGTGAGAACGTCAAAAGATGCCTCCATTCTTATGAAAAAGCTTCCGGTCAGCTTATCAACTTTGACAAGTCCGCCATTACCTTCAGTGATAAGACTCCTCATTCGGGCATTCAAACATCTAAAGATATCCTTAACCTCAGAATTTGTCAGGGTCAAGAAATCTATCTTGGTCTCCCCACCTTTACCATTAAAAGCAAGAGACTTCAATTTGGGTACATACGCGATAGAGTGGCTAAGATATTAGACAGTTGGAAAAATAAATTCTTTTCGGACGGGGGCAGAGAGGTTCTCATCAAAGCTATTATTCAAGCCGTTCCGACTTATGCGATGTCTTGCTTTAGAATTCATACTTCTATTTGCGGTGAAATCGAGAGCATGTGTGCTAAATTCTGGTGGGGTGCGAGACCGAATGAACGAAAAGTCCATTGGAAAGATTGGAAATCTCTTACTAAGCCCAAAGACGAGAGGGGCATGGGCTTCAGAGATCTGGTCAATTTCAATAAAGCCCTCCTGGCCAAACAAATTTGGAGAATCATTTTCAATCCAGACTCTCTTGTGTCTAAAATCTTCAAGGTCCGGTATTTCAAACACACCGATATCATGGAAGCTTCTATTGGCTCTAACCCCTTGTATACATGGAGATCCCTATGTTGGTGCAAAGACGTTCTTAACGCTGGACTCCTGTGGAAAGTGGGGTCGGGGAAAAATATCAGAGCTCGTAAGGACGCTTGGATTCCCGGTCTGGCCAGTTGGCGTATTTCTTCCAGTGTTTCCTATGATAGCAACAACCAAGTTGACAAATTCATTCTGCCCTCAAAGCAGTGGGATGCCCAAAAGCTTCAAGAAGTGTTTCTTCCTTTCGAGGTCGAAGCCATTAAGAGGGTCCCAATCTCTCGGAGCTCTTCTATTGATTCCAGGTTCTGGAAGTTTGAGAAAAATGGGCTCTATTCTGTTAAATCTGGGTATAAATTCGGATGCCGGATGGGTCCTTCCGAAGATGGTCTTTCTAGTGGCCCCTCTTCAAACCATTTCTCCTGGTGGTGGAAGAAAATTTGGAAACTGACATTCCTCCGAAAGTCAAAATCTTTGTTTGGAAAATTTCTCATGACATCATCCCTACAGAGGCTAATCTTTATGCCCATCACATTCCTGGAGACTCCAGGTGCGCTCTTTGTGGTTTTCATTAGGCGGATACTAAACATGCTCTTTTCTTTTGTCAGGTTTCCAAACAAGCATGGAAGGATACGAACTGGTGGCCTTTTCTTAAGAATGTCGTATTTGTCCCCATTCCTGATCTTCTTGTAGGCATTGCGGAGGCCTCGATTGGTGGGGATTTGGAAGAATCCTGTCTCATGTCGTGGGGGATTTGGAAAGAGCGGTGCAACCTTCTCCATGAAAAAACTGAAAAGAACAAGTCCAGGGATGCCGCTAAAATTATCAATCCTGAATGGACTAGAGCTCACCTTGTTAACTATCGTGAGGCCAGAAATCGTCTGATCTTCCAACCCCCACGCACGGTTTCCAGTTCCAACAGGGCCGGCCAGGATTCCAACTCCTCCCTCCCCTTTATCTTTGTGGATGCTGCTTTTAATGATGAAAATTTTGAGTCCGGAGTCGGTTTCGCTGCCTTTAATCACTCTGGTAATATCATTGCAGCGGGTTGTCATCGTATTAACCCCACAGGCTCGGTGTTGGCCGCTGAACTCCATGCCATTGACGAGGGAGTTTCGCTGGGCTGCAAGCTTCACCTTCCCGGTTTCAACCTCCTCTCGGACTCGAAAGATGCTATTAACGCGGTGCGGGGAAGCTCTCAATACCTGGGACCGGAAGGTGACATCATCCACGATCTTCGCCTTAGAATTCAAGACCCTAAAGTGAAAGAGATCTCTCATGTTCCTCGCCAACTCAACACAATAGCCCACAATCTGGCGAAAATTGGCTCTCATTCTACCCACCCTCAAGATTGGGTTGGGGAAGATATTCCGTCCTGGATCTCGACCAACTCTTGATTGTCCTTTTTTAGCTGGTGTTTTCCCTCAAAAAAAAAAACCAAAAAACGCCAGTTTTGAGAGCAGAATCACGAAGCAGGCAGAGGAGATTGGAGCACGTACAAGAGTCGTATTTAATTAATTTTTTATTTCAATTTCAGGAATTTTTGAACTTGTGTTTTGATGACTACTAGTTAAATTCAATATAGTTTGTGACACTTTTATTCTCATATTATTTATATCATCTGCTTTAAATTCTTGCATGTTTGGGTAATTAATTTAGATTGATCACCTAGGTTATTTTATTCTTGCATGTATGTTAGTTCGTATCGCGTAATTCGTAATTGTTGCGTGCATATGACAATTGGTAACAACTAGTAATATTTGTTAAGGTGATATAAATTAAATTCTTTCGAATCGAGCTTGCGTATTCGGGAATTTATTTGACCTTTATTCTAGAGACTAATGCTTTTACTGAATAAAATTTAGATCATATCTAGACTGTTAAGTTAAAAAGGTTCATTGAAGAGCTTATTTCAATTGGATAAAATTAAGGGATAAAACCGATAAACAGAGCTTGTTATTTATTGAGGGTCATTAGTCTGAGAGTAAAGTGGAGCAAACGATACGTTTAATTAGAAAATTCAAAACACAAGGGATGAATGAACTGCGAATTGGAATGCTTTCTATTAATTGATTTTATTTGTTATTTTAGTTATTTGAATTTTGTTTCAGTAGTATTTAGAAACCAATAAAAATCCCCCCCTTTTCGTGTTGCATGTTTGTCCCCATAAATTCATACAATTAACACATTAATTATTTTCACGTTCCCTGTGGATCGACCCTTACTTATCCTACTACATTCTAGTGGATCGGTTAAGGATTTAATTTATTTTTGGGTGCCTGCGACAACACACCAGCAACCCTTAGGTATTCGTCATAATGGTAGGCCGGAACTCCATATGCCAATGAACGACCATATTCTGAAAAAAAAAAAAAAAATTGCTCGCGCGACCCACCTCCCTGACACCCACTCGCAAGTGGGTCCCAATCGCCCACTATACCCTCCTTTTGACATGTTTGAGTTACACGCCCCTTTTCCCCACTCTCTTTTTTTCCATTTTCTTTCTCCTTCTTGGGTAGTGACAGACCTTCCCCAAAACTCCTACCTTTGCCACATCAGCTCTTCCACAACCATCACTTCCCATATTTTGAGTGAGTAAGCATGCCACATGAGATTCCTCACCCCCCTTTGGATGCTCTTAAGAATTAGTGCATAATAACAAATATGTTTTCATTAATCACCTTTTTTAATTAATCAATAAAAATAAATTCATAATTATGAGAAATTTTTGGTTTTGGAATAGAAAAAAAGTGAAAATTATTTAAATTAAAAAAAAAATCAAATATCATTAAACATTAATGTTACTCTAAAACATCACTTATTTTAAATTCAATAGAGTCTAATGTTGGGTATCAAACAATATTCCACATCGAAATAATATAAGAGGATCATGAGATTTATTAGGATGCAAGGCTTGAGATGACCAAAAAAAATATCCGTGGGAATTTGGCTCAAAACAGATAATATCATATCAATGTGGGGATTTGTTAGGTGTTCGATTTGTTAGAATGAACACTATCTCCATAGGCATGAGACTTTTTTAGAGATGCCCAAAAAATAAATCCATGCTGGCTTAGCCCAAAACGGACAATATCATACCAAACATATAAGTTAAGATAAAAAAAAAAAAAAACAAATATGCGCCTCTTTTATATAACTTGGCTATAAATTTCTTTAATTTTATCAACATCGCATGGAAATTACAGTATATTTTACTATAATAACAAAAATTAAAAGGTCTGCTGTTGTTAGTTCAGCAACATGAAAGTCGGTAACAACATTTAATGGACGTGATATTTTTATCACCTGCACAATTGTGAGCGGCACAGGAATCAACGCTTGAGAAATTCGAAGCAAATGTTATTTTTATACTTCCATTTTAAAAATATCACTCATATTATTTTTTTAAAACATTGATGACATTAAAAAAAAAAGTTTAGCATAAGAATCATTTTTCAAAATGAAATACTTGCGCTCCAAATCTCTTTAGTACTGTGGTATTATTACTGCGTTTCACACGAAGATTCTAGTAATTATAAATTAAATTTTTATCTATATATGATTAAATAAATTAGACCTGTTGAAGCTACAATTGGACAAATTTAATTTATTTTTTTTTGGACAAAGAAAATTTTATTAGAAGAGTATCAAGAATACCCAATTGGACGAATCTTAATAACCACGTCTATGTCGTCTGGTTTAGATCCTCTGAAAACAACTTAATTTCACAGCTAACATATATGCCATCTTGTGCAATGCCATACCAATGCCCAAGCAGATTTTCACACAATATTCGCAAGATCACAATATTCTAAGTTTCTAACCGTTGTACTTCCTCTGTCTGTACCCATCTTTTTTGGAATAGGATTAAAAAAAAAAGTGAATAAAGTAGATAAAATAAGTATTATAGTGTATTGTGGGTTCCACTTATAGATAAAATTGTTGTTTGTGAGTGTAGTTAGGGCCTGTTTGATGTCTATGATAAGCCCAAGATAGTGGAGTTATCACACAATTTGGGCTGTTTGGTACATGTTGCTTAGGCCCAACACAAAAGATAGGCCCGCCACTAAATATTGTTATGCTTCAATGGAGTTATCTGATGAAATACACGGAGATTGGCCATCGTGTTGAAACAGTATGCCGACGAAGACCTGAAAATTCTAAAATGCCCCTCTACTTTTTAATGCCAAGACATAGTTTCCTTCGCCATTTGCCCAATTTCATTTTTCTTTCATCTCTGACGACCCAAGACGGACGATTTAGAATTCTCAGATCTAGTTTCTTCCGTTCACTAATAACGATTGATTTTCTAGCCTCCTTCAACCGCCACCGGTGTCAACGTCGCTCCTTCCCCAATCGTCTCTTGGATTTTGGTGAGTAATCTAGGGTTTTTAGATCTGGAACAATACCGTGTGTGATCGACGACCAATATAGTTGAAGCTCCAAGATCAATGGAGGTGATGAATGAAATTGAAGGAAGGAGTTTTGGTTCATGCTCTTCTATTTTGCTGGTGGCTTAATCGACATAATGGGCAATTCAAAATCTTCAATTTGGTGGGCAATTGGCTGCATTTTTTTTATTAGCAGACTTGTTTTAGATGTTGGAGATTGATCAATGGAGATGATGAACGGAATTTCAATGAAATACAGTACATCGCTTTTTTCAATGAGGTTAATTTTGTCTTTTAATTCATCTACAATACATCGCTTTTTTCAATGAAATACACATTTATCGGTATCAGTGTGTGCATATCAAACTACAATGGAAATAGTCTATCCCGTTTCAATCTTGGGGCGTTAGTATGTCTATTTTATCGCCAGATAATTCATGGGGGCTATCAAACATGCCCTTAGAGGATAAATAAAAATATGTTTATTTGGTGGACAAACAAATAAGAAAAGTGAGAATAAATTTGATGGAAGGAGAGAATAATATTTATTATTTAATTTAATAAAAATTGCAAATTAATTTATGAATTTCTAATGTTTTTATAATTTAATCACGCCTTATAAATTTTACAATATCAAATACCATCATTTTTTTATTTGCAATTCGATCAACATATTTTATCATTTTCTTGGAAATTTATTGTGATATGAATAAGAGTTCAACCTATCACATCGTAAGTAAGTAACAGTAAGTTTTTAAAAAAAATCCTTAAATTTTTTTTTTTTTAAAATGAAGTGAAAAAAAAGACATATTTAACACTGTAAAATTAAAATAAAATAAACCTTAATTTTATTTGTAATTTCAATTTGTAACCATATAATTTGTTATGAAATGCCAAATAAATCCCTTATCATCTAAAGGTCAACCATACTCAATTCATATGATGATTTTATTTTAAATTTATGAAATTCTATGAAAAGTTATTTATAGTATTATTATTAATTTTTTAATTTTTTAATTTTACTCATTCATTATTTAATTTTAATCTATACCGTCTGTTGCGAGTCGTTTTTTACGGAGAGTATTATGTGGCTAATTTGGTAACAACTCACAAACAAAATGATTAATCGAACAAGAACACTGCGGGAAGAACCGTAGTTCTTCCCTGAAATGTGGGTGTAGGTATATAAGTGGAATGAGGGAAACATTCCAGTGTCTGTCCCTTTACAATGAACTGTGAGGTCCTTTATATAAAGAGGACCAGCACGACAAATCATAAGCACGACAAATCGTTAAGCACGACAAATCGTTAAGCACGACAAATCGATAAGCACGACAAGTCATGTGCATAAAGCATGACAAAACATATGCGTAAGCACGACAAATCACGTTGTCTCGGTGGGACCTGCTGGTCTCGGTGGGACCTGCTGAGGTGCGATAATACGTCATGCTGACGTGTGATAAATCTGGTGATGCTGACGTGTGATATATCTGAGTACAACACCGTCCATGTATCCCTTATCTATTAATTGTGGATCACACCTTCATGTGATTGCTCTATTTCAAATCTCTAAATTCTTACGACAAGTTATTTACAGTATTATTAATAATATAATTTTTAATCCTTAATATTAGTTTTTCTAATTTTTATTTATGTCATTCAATCTTTTATAGAAATGATTAATATAAATATAAATTGTTTATCTACTAAAGGATTAATAAATATCTAAACCTCGACAAAAAAAAATTATATTAATAAATATCTCTCACGTTAACTTCATGCAAACATTGAATATTAGAATAAGTATTACAATTTTGGTCCCACGGGACATGACACCTCACGGTTTTGGTCACAAAATTTTCAGTTTTGGTCCCATGAGCGAATTTTTTTAGCCTTTTAGTCTCACCGTTAACATTTTTGGTCCCATGACTGGGAAACCTTTGAGACCAAAAGTAAACAGTGAGACCAAAAATGAAAAAATATTTAAAGGTGGGACCAAAACTGAAAATATTGGGACCAAAATTGTGAGATATCGTGTCCTGTGAGACCAAAACTACATTAAACTCGGTGTGATGATACCATAAAAAAGTTGTATTTCTTTCCTAAACATGAACTTTTAAAAATAAAATCATATGAAAATTAATATACAAATTGAGATTGACAAAATCTAGTATGAAAATTTTCATACATGAAAAAACTTTAATTTACAATCAAAATCTGTAATTGGTGAAGGTAAGACAAAATTGAGTGGTTCATGGTTCACTCGGCCCAAGTAGTTCATGGTTCATCCGGCCCGAATAGATCATAATTTAGCGTTAATTATTTAGTGTTTAGAGTGAAGATGGTTGATTTAGGACAATTTTATAGATTTTCATACATGAAAATTTTCACACTAGACCTACTCATTGAGATTAGGGTTCCAAATTCACATATTCCATTATCAATCAATATCATAAAGCATGCTGAAAGTTACTATTATTTCAATTTAAAAAAATATAATAACAATAAATTAAAAATTGAAACACATTTGTCTAAGACAATTTTACAGTGACACATAATATAATTTGGGCATAATGCTTTAACACTTTAAAATGATTGAATATTAATTTGTGTTAATTTGTACCTCAACTCATGTATGAAACTGTCTAATCCGAATTTTTATCTTATATTTAATTTTCCATACACACAAAATATATGTGATATTCAAAAGATAGATCCCTAGATATTTAAAAAAAAATGAATTTAAATCGATCGATTTGTTGGCTTCGTAGATGGACTTAACACCGATTATGTGGGATCGTATAGTTGATGGGTAGGTGAGACTGATTTACAAGGAATAATAAACTCATGCCCATATCTATACTTTTACTTCTCATTTGCTCAACCATTTCCTGCATTAATTTTTTTTTTCTGCACTTCAATTTACATTTACTGCTCCCTCGTTCTGTTTTAAATTACTAGTTCACTATTTTGCTCGTTTTTTATTGAGCGAATTGTTTATTAGTATATAAATTAAATGATAAATCGACTTTTAAAGAGGTGATGAGGGGTAAGACTATCGTACTCTACTTTAAAAATCTTTTTATCATTTCAAATACTAATAAACAACCCGCATTTCTAAAAATCTGAGTTAAACAATAAATGGACAATTTGAAAGCAGGGGACCGGAGTATCTTATTTAAGTAATATCTTTTTCATTAAATATTTCCACACCTGTAATTACTCATTTCCAAACCTCCTATATATACAAAAGTGCAAGAGTTGACATCCTTGAACTCGACCTCGCCTCCCTTAAGTCTGTCCATGCCTTTGCTCGTGATTTCCTTGCCCTAAATCTTACTCTCAATATCTTGATGTAATACTATTCTATACCTTTATTTAGTTTAATTTTAATTTATTTTAGAGTTAAAGATCAAATATTGTTCAATAACCCAAGTTGTGTTCAATTATCGGGGTGTTTGTTTGCAAACACGAGGGGGGAAGGAGGAGACACTTTTCTTAAAGTTGTCCCGTCATAACTTTAGCTTTACATAAATGTTTTTAATTAAGCTTTAAAAAGAGTTTGCAAACACCACAAATTTTGATCATTTTGGTGTCAATACGATCTTTTAGACTTAAATTGGAAAAAGTGAAAACATTTAGGACTAAAATTGGACACAAAAAAGGATCAAAATTGAAAAAGTACAACATACAGAGTCAATTTTAATCATGAATGGTTTTACCTTCTTTAATTTGGTCCAAAAGGATTAAGGCCCTGTGTTCAAACCATAATCAACAGTGTAGAAGTATTTTTTGGAAAGTTGATGTGACCCAACTTTTCAAAAAAAAAAAACACTTCTTGAATCAATTAAGAGATCCAAAACACCACCTAAAAGTGCTAACAAAATGACTAAAATTAAAAAAGTAAAAAGATATCGGGATTGGACACCACCTAAATTATACGACGATTCTTGATGTTAATTCTTTTTTATTTTATTCTGTATTTATATTTAATTTACAGCTTTTTTGTTATTTAATTGATCATTGACTTTGGATTTTCAGAAACAATGGGGGGATCATGTTCTGTCCCTATCGGATGTCCGAGGATGGGGTTGAGATTCAATTTGCTACGAATCATCTTGGTATAATTAAATGCTCAACTAATTAATTGTCTATTGTTTTACTGAAATGTATTAATTATTTCATCTCATATTTTACAAAAAAAAGTGATCAATTTGGTGATCTTTGTTAATTAGTTTTTCAATTAGTAGTTTAGACCAACACTACTCAATATTTGTGTGTGCAATTGGTGTACAATGAATATTATAATAAAAAAATAATACTTCTTCAGTGAATGAAGAATATTGTACACTTAAAACACTTAATATTATTCATTTAGAAAAAACTAATTAACACTGTTAAAAAAGATACACCAATTGCACGGTGTAAATAGTGTATGTACAAGAATTTTCGATTAAAAAAATATTAAAATCTCTATTCTCTGGATTTTCTAATTCGAATTGTGTTACTATCGAGTTTGAGTATTCGCTCTGCTTGAACCAAGTTTAGGAGCATTTAAATTTGGATTCGCAAATTCCATTTTTAAAATCTCCTAAATTTGGCTCGTCAAACCCCTAGCTATATCAATTACAAAGGTTTCTAATTTAGTTTATGTAATTTCTTAATCTTAGATTATGATGATTAATTAATTAATTTCCTCAATTTCTTGGTTGTAATTAATTAAGGAAAAGATACGATGACAAGAGGGCATATGGACAGTCAAAACTAGCAAACATATTAGTATCACATGCCAAAGAACTCTCTCGCCGCTTCAAGGTAATAAATTCTGAGCAACCAGTTTTAATTATGTACAAAAGATGCATGTATCCTAGTAAAAAAAATTAATTGAAATTTGAGACACAATTGCATGAGACGGACATAGAATGTTCCTCAGGTAAAATTAATATTTGGTGCATTTAGATACGAATAAATTGTAAATAAATTTACAATTTTCAATATTTTGCATGTTATGTTATAAAATTGATCTTTAACGACAATAATCATGTCATTATAATTTTTTTAACTAAGAATTTTTAGCGATAGAAAATAATACTATATATGATTCTGTCATTAAAAATTGTGTCTCGTCACTAAAGAATTTCAACTAAAGAAGCTATAATTAATATTAATATTATAATGATAGAATTATTGTCATTAAATGTCAATTTTCAAGTAGTGTTCCTTCTGTCCTACTATAAGTTTTTCCATTTTTTTTTTCATTTGTTCCACAATAAGTTTCATGTTTTTATAAATAAAAAAAGTAACTCCACTATCCATAATTTTTATCCTCACTTTTCACTCAATATTACAAAGAATGTCACTCACTACTCCACTCATTACTCCGTATACCTTTTTTCTTTCTCCTAATACCCAAAACTACCCTTCATTTATTTTATTTTATTATTATTCCTTAAACAAAATTAAAAAAAAAACAGGAAACTTATACCTGGACGGAGGGAGTATAATTTTTTGGGATAATTACATTTCCCTACATGCTTTTGAGCTCATTTACTCTCAGCCCATTTATACCTTTTATGCCCTATAATTTGTGACGCCATTTTTCTTCTTCATCGTCCAGATTTCGCCACAAACCCTTCCCCCCCCCCAACGTCCACAGTACCCCCCACCCGTCTGCAACATCACCACCCTCTGACACATTACACCCACTCCAATAATCCTTTCGTCTAAATTCCATTCTCCACACTCTCTTCTTCTCTCTATCTCTCTTTCTCTCTCTATCCAATTGAATTCAAAATCGGAGGAGAAATTTTCGGATCCAAAATTCCAAAATCAAGGTTTGGCCGAAGTCGAGGACGACGAAGATATTTTGTTTTACTATTCTGGTGGTTGATGGCGGTGGGCGACGGCATCGATCGAAGAATCTGGAAAATGTCAAAGCCCTATTTGGCTGTGGTGTTGAACCAAAATGAAGTGATACTCTGATTTTTCCTCTGTTTTATTTCTTGGGGGTTCTATTTTCTTTTCTTCTCTGTTCTTGTTTTGAAGAGAGAGAGAAGATTGATGATCTTGTTGGATTCTTGGGATCTGTTTGTTCCTACAACTTATGCTGAATTTCATGTTTGTATGATTTTTTGGTGTTGATTATGTTATTGAATTCTGAGATGTTGTTAAAAGGGAAAAAAATTGGGAATTTTCTTGTATCTATTCTTTTGTTATTCTTGAATTTGATGATATTGGTACACAATGATATCTGGGTTAGTTATAGATTGCTGTTATTTGTAGAGCGAGTGTACATTTTTATTCTTCGCACATTATCAAATGACAATTTTGCTGGAGTGAGTGAAAATAGAGCCTGAAATTTATTTGATTGGTCTAATGTTAATTTTTTGTATAAATGAGAACTCTTGATTGATTTATTTGTTGTATAAATGAGAACTCTTAGGCTTTTCATTTGTGGACGTTGTTGCATTTTCTTCTTGGAATCATGATATGGCTTTGTTGTTCTTGTAGGGCTTGTGATATTTTTTGCATATGAGGTGTTCACTCAAATGTCAGAAGCTATTTTTGCTCCTCCGATATGAAGTAATTGACCTTCCTGTGTATAGATTTTATTGGAATGACTTGGAGAATGGTATTAAATTGGACCATAAAAGTTAATGTGTGGTATTGTTAATATTGATCTGAATCCTATCTATAAATTATCAAATAAATGTAGTTCAGATTCATATGCCCATTATGTGAGATTCATTTTAGTTTTTTTTTTGGAAGCGATTGGCAATTAAGGAATTATTGAGAGGTTCGTCCGTTGTAGTTTCTGCACCAACTAGTAGTAGCAAAACTTTGATTGCTGAAGCTGTAGTACATCACATAGAAAGGTGCTTTCTTCTTCAAAGCTTTATCACATAAGTCTTCACTCTGTTTTTTTACATATTTGATTGTTTGGCTTCCATTTGAGTTTGATTGTGCTAATTTTATTTTTTTTTCCACTTTTTTTTTTTTTGTCAGGTGGATGTAGATTTATTCAGCGAGTGTACATTTTCGAATGTGTAGAGTAATTTATGTCAAATTTAAATATGATGATGTATTTAATTCTGGTTTTGAATTTATACAAGTGAGAACTCTTGATTAGCTTATTTTTTGTATAAATGAGAACTCTTGATTGATTTATTTGTTGTATAAATGAAAATTCTTGATTGGGTTATTTGTTGTACATTAAAAACTCTTGATTGATTTATTTTTGTGTATAAATGAGAACTCTTGATTGGTTTAATTTTGAATTTTGGATTTATACAAATGAGAACTCTGAATTGGGGGATCTATTGAGCTAATAATTTAACTAATTTATTGACTTAGTGTACATTTTTGTTAGGGAATGTATAAAAAATAAAATAAAATAAAATCTGGACTTACCTTTTTTATTTTGATTTTCCTTTTTTTTTTAAAGTAGAAAATACTTATGTGACACATTTATATTGAACTAATATACATTTTTATAGAGCTAGTGTACATTTTATTCGCCGAGTGTACATTTTCGAATGTGTAGAGTAATTTCTGTCGATTGTACATTTTTGAATGTGTAGAGCTAGTGTACATTTTATTCGTCGAGTGTACATTTCGAATGTGTAGAGCTAGTGTATATTTTATTCGTCGAGTGTACATTTTTGAATGTGTAGAGCTAGTGTACATTTTATTCGTCGAGTGTACATTATCGTTCGAGTAGTACATTTTGTTAGGGAATGTATAAAAAAAAAATTAAAATTTGGACTTACCTTTTTTATTTTGATTTTCCTTTTTAAAAAAAGTAGAAAATACTTATGTGACACATTTATATTGAGCTAATATACATATCTAATTAAGTGAATAATTAGAAATGAATATATTGTTAGACGAACACTATATTGATACTAAATAAAACAATCAATATACTAAATATATTGATTTAAGGTGTTAGTATAAATTTATAATTAATAAATATTTTTTGTCAAATTAATGTACATTACGGTATAACAGTATTTTACATTTGCTAATCAATCTGAACAATTGACATACAACATGTACGTTTTCAGATAAGTGGCCTGGGAACAAAACACTATCAAGGCTGCATTGACAAACACTTAATAAACACAAATCTAAACCATACGTAACATCCATTGCATTGATTTGGTGGGGAACAAACACAAATATAAACAACATAAACAACAAAATGACAAAAAACCCACCAACATAAACAACAAAACACCCCAAACTGGTGATTAACATAGAAATATATTCAGTGCTAATTATGTGGATAATTAGTTGTGAATATATTCCACAGCATCACCTTAAAACTATATAAATAAATATATTCATATCTAATTAAGTGAATAATTAGAAATGAATATATTGTTAAGGCGAACACTATATTCATACTAAATAAAACAATGAATATACTAAATATATTGATTTACATTTTTTTATTGACTTTAGGTGTCAGTATAAATTTATAATTCATAAACATTTTTTATCAAATTAATGTACATTACGGTATAACAATATTGTACATTTGCTAATCAATAGAACAATTGCTATACAACATGTGCGTGTTCGGATAAGTGGTGCAGGAACAAAAACACTATCAAATTTGCATTGACAAAACACTTAATAAACACAAATATAAACACCATACTTAACATCCATTACATAGATTTGGTGGGGAAGAGTTTTGTTGAGGCTCTTACGAAACATGACAAAAACCCACAACATAAACTACAAAAAAAACACCTAAATCGGTGATTAACATAGGAATATATTATTAAATTGCTAATTATGTGGATAATTAGTTGTGAATATATTCCACAAAGATCACCTTAAAACTATATAAATAAATATATTCATATCTAATTAAGTGAATAATTAGAAATGAATATATTGTTAAGACGTACACTATCTTAATACTAAATAAAACCACCAAACACCTTAAACTTCATAGTTCTACAATGCAGACAAGAGATTTAGAATCCACATGGGGCACCATGCTTTCCACAAAAGCGGAAGATCTTTGCAGAGCGTGGCTCTCATGGTTGGCCAATCCAAGCGCTTGTATGTTCCAATCACCATGTTGTAAACAACCCACAACCCTTGAGGATCTCCCAAAGATTGTTTAAAATCTGGAAGCAATCGTCTCTACAACTGAAGCAATCATTTTGAGAATATTTTTCGACATTGTTGCAGGAGGGGGGGGGAGGCAGTGGGGAGGGGAGCGGTCGTCTGGGGTGGGAGGGGAGCGGCCGTCTGGGGGGGTGGCAGAGGGTGGGGTAATGTTTTGAAGAGGGGGTGGTATATTTTGCATATTTTTCATTTATTAATAATGTTAAGCTTTAGTAAGGTAATTATGTCTCAAATTGTAGCTATTTGTGTTTGAAATCAAAACAAAATTGGGCGTAGTAGCTATGTCAAAAAAAAGTCAATGTAGCTAAATGTCAAAACCCCTAATTTATTTACTTGTCAAATATCATCTTTTAGTTTTTCAATTCAATAAACAATTAATTTCTGACAACTTACTATTGACGAGACAACGAGATTTGACTAACGATTACAAATTGTCTGAAAAAAATAGAAAGTATTTTGTACATCAGTGCATCATGCAAATCAAATGCATTTTTTTAATGAGTATTAATTGTTTTCTCTGAATAATATTAGTTATTTTAATTGAACAAATTATGATGCACCTAACTCGTGTACTGAATTGCAAAAAATAAATAAAAAAATGTCTAATATTGATCTGTTTTTTTTTTAATCATAATTAAATTCCAAAGATACTAAAATGTATTTGTGATTTCTCCGTTACTTAAAACATTTATAAGACTAACAAGAATGGATTTTCATTTTTCAGGGAGCAGCTACAACGTGCTACGTTGCACTTCATCCTAGCTTGAAGGGCATATCTGGAAAATATTTTGTGGATTGTAACGAGTTTAAGGCAAGTAAATACGCGAGGGACAAAGTTTTGGGTAAGATGATCTGGGATTTCAGCACTAAGTTGGTTAATGCAGCTCATAAATGTTGATCTCATTTGGTTATGCAAGTCAAGAATTAATTTAAATATCTGGGATGCTCAACCCCTTGAGTGTCTCCCATTGTCGTTGTAAACTCTGTGTTGTTGGTCTGCGAGTATCCCTTGTGCTCGTTTAATGATATTTCACCTTTACCTTTTAAAAAAAAAAAAAGTAAGAAAGGAAAATCGTTTTCGTTTTATATACTATTTATTATTCTGAAGAGAGTTGGATATTAACGGTGTTACTCGTTATAAATTTACCATCTTTTCGTTCTTTTTTTTCAAATTTGGTAATGATCTCTTTTAATTTCAGCCATGATATAGACGGCCGCCTAGGCGCTAGGCGGCAACCAACCTGCCCAATTTTGACAAAATCAGTGCAAAATATCGATTTTGATGCTAGACGCCACCTAGGCTGCTAGACGCCACCTAGGCGATCAACTCGGCTAGGTTGATTTTCAATTTTTTTTAATAGCATTCAATAATAAAAAAAACTTCAAATTTGAAATATTACACAACGAAGTCGGGATGAGCGTTCAAGTATACTTCTTAATTGGAGAAAATTGATAAATATATGTAAATCTATTTTCAATTGATTTTTTTGGAAGTTTATGTTAATTTTTAAATTGTTATATTTTTTCATTTTGGATGTTGACATTTGGTAATTAAATAATTATCTAGTTGGAGTTGGACTATTTGCTTGGATTTATGTTAATTTAATTAGTAATTTAAAAAATATATATATGATCGCCTAAGTGGCAACTAGACGGTCTAGGCGCTAAGTAGCCAGAATCCGCCGCCCAACAATTTTAAACTGCACCTTGTTTTTTTAGCAAATGTTTGGACAACAATTAATATTAGAAGATAATATAATACATTGAATTTTTAAAATATTAAGAGTTATAATTTGGAAGAGTGACTTTTGTTAAAATGATACTCATTTGATGTGTATATTTTAATTGCAATTTGTTAATAAATACAAAATTATTGTATATCGTAGATATATTATTACATTCATATGCAACTTTGGCTATATATATATATATAGAGAGAGAAAGAATGATATATAACCAACTATCTAGTTTTTTATGGGCAGGATTAATGACATGTCATGCCAACTATTCCCTAAACCATGAACCATAAACCCTAAATCATGAACCATTCGGGTCGGGTGAATCATGAACTACCGGGTTCGATTCGCCGAAGTTGGGTAAAATAAAAAAAAAAATGTAATTTTTTTTTCTGTTCAGTTTTATTTTTTCAGTTCAATTCAATTTTTCTTTTTATCCGGCCCGAGTGGTTCATGGTTCACCCAATCCGAATGGTTCATGATTTAGGGAATAGTTGGCATGACACGTCATTAATCTGATTCCATAAAAAACCAGATAGTTGGTTCTATATCATTACTATATATATATATATAATCATGTTTGTACCTATAGTAATATTTTAGAAAAATTGTCAAAAATCATGTTGTTTTTTTGGCAAGGGAGAGCCCCCACCTGTACCGTAGGCGTTTATTTGAATGGGTTGCCAATCGAGGGTTTGTTTCGCATAAGATTCAAACCTATATTGTGGAGGGATTTTTCTCAACATCACCACATGTATTAACACTCAATCTTGTGTCCTGAGGACGTCAATTTATTTTTTTAGTTTTTACACTAGAGTGTCAACATGACAGATGGGACCGGTTTATCCCGATCTTAATGAGGTTTTTTGTCTCCAAGTATGACTTGAAAATATAAGGGTTCCTTTAGTTGGGGGCAATAGAAGAGGGTAATAAGAAATATTCTCATTAATATTTTTTGATAGTTTTAATACACCAAGTCATTTAGTCAAGTGTGGATAATTCAAGTGGTTAGAGTTCCACCACCTGAGACCTTGAGGTCCTGGGTTCGAGACACGGAAAGGGAATATTTATTACCTCTTGTGGTGGTCCCCCTATTGTTGGGTTGTGGCTCCGATTACGGTGCGGTTGCGATTCCGAGTTGCAGTTTCGGGTGGTCCCCTCTTGTGGTGATTGTAAGTTGTTCCGGTCTACAGTGCGATGAAATGATGTTGTCATATGCCCGATGGTAGAATGCATTATTGTAATTGATTATGTTAGGAAATTATCGTAATTGATTGACTTTAAAAAAAATAAAAATACACCAAGTCATTTAGCCAGTCTTTTTGTGATGCTAAGTGAGTCGAGTATTCTAGTATTTGTGACTTGTATTCTCTGGCATGACAGACCTTACATTAGTGTATGTGTTAATTATTAAAAAAGACCAAGTCTTGAATGGATTTAGTGCAATAATTTAAAATTTTGAATAATAGTGTGTATAAGTATTAACTATTAAAAATTAATAATAATATCATAAATATTTTTTTTATAAAAATTTAAAATTTTAAAATAAAGTCATATGAATTGAATTGGAGGTGGAACATATAAGGGATGTTTCCATGATGACAAGAATCAACTTCATTATATCACTTTCACAGCCGTAAATTTATACGAAAACATAGTAATACAATTCGAGAGAAACACAAACACAAAATGCATGCTAAAAAAAACACTATGAAAAAAAAAATATACAATCAAACTTTATAAATAAAAATAAAATTAAAAAACACCACACATCGAAACGTACCGCATCCCTATCATCAAAACAATAAAATCAGAAAACAAAAACAAAATTTAGTCGTATGCATAATGAATCAATCGTCTACTATTTCAACCTCCAACAAGCCGAAAGCTTTAACCAAACAAGCCGAGCCGACAACAACGACGGCTGCAAAAACCGGCGGCACCACCAAATCAATTCTGGACCGCTTGATAAGCCGAGCCGGGAAGCAAAACTTCTCTAACGGAACATCTAACGGCAACCTAACGGAGCCGGCTTTATCGCACGCCTGAGAGAAAAAAGAAGTTGGGCCGATGTCGGAAATAAATGCCATTTCCGGTGTTAACGACGCCACGGCCACCGTCACTGTCAAGATCGCCGTCCAAGCGGCGGCGTAGAGTAGCAAAGGCCACCGTGGATGAGACGGCGTTAGTGAGTTGCGGAAACTGAAACTGATCATTTGGAATTAAATTGAGAGAATGAATAGTGTGCTTTTATTTTTATTTTAAATTAAATTTCGTATTATATATGATTTGATGGACCTAATCTCAACTAATTTTATTGAAGAATGTTTGGTTTATTAGATGAGGTGGTTAGTTTGAAGAAGACAGATGACTCACTCCTCAATGGTTATGCGTATTTTTTTTCTTTAATTATATAGTAAAATAGTATAAAACCCACGTATTACGCGGTAATAGAAATAATTTTTATATACTTTGTCTCAAATTAAATGATAATTTGACTGTTCATAAGAATTTAGTGGAATAGTGATAAAGTGATAAAGTGGTACTGGGGTAAAAAGAGTTGTTTATTAGTATTTTATATGATAAAGTGATAGGTAATTGGGGGTATAGAAAGAATTGTTTATTAATATTTTGGTTATGTCTTATATGCACCCGAGTGCACCGTGCACTTATAGTGCATTTTAAAAGTGTGCAACTTGTTATGCTGAAAAATGCAACTTATTTACAAAAAAAAGTGCAACTGTTAATATGGGAACATAGTTGCATGCTTCTGTTTGGAATAGTTGCACGTTTTTGTTTTGTATAATTGCACGCCTTTAAAATGCACTATGAGTGCACGGTGCACCGGGTGCACATGAGACCCACTCTAATATTTTATTTGATAAAGTGATAAAGTGGGTAAGTAAGTAACTTTACCATTAAGTTTGAGACAAAAATAATTGATATTTTACCATTAAGTTTGGGACGGAGGGAATGTTATTTTAATTTAATGTTTATTATTAATTTGGTTTATTTTTATGTACATTATTATGTCTTTAATTGATTCAAAATATACATTCATAATTGTGAAAATATATATGTAGAACAAAATACGTTTATAAATTAGTTGATTTTATTTAAAGAAGTTTAAAATTATTAAATAAATTAACATTGTCTAAAAAGTATTGTTACTATTTTAATTGAATATTTAGAGTTGAATTGTTGAAGATGCAATCATTTCTCAGATTCCAAATGGACGACATGGTTGCGGTCCAGATCGTCTCAGCTGCTCTCGAAATTGGCATGTTTGATGTAAAGTCGCAGGCCTACAATATATAAACTCTTGTAAAAGTCTATCATTTTTACCACCTCCAAAATAGCATGAATTGATCAAAAGGTTCGATCAATTAAAGTTCTTATTCTAAAGAGTGGAATCAGTGGTCCATTGATTAAGTTTACATTGGAAAACAGGAAGCAAAACATAATTCTGATAATCACGAACGACGAAGCCAAGTCTTCCAAATTCCGAAAGATTTGTTTCCAGTCACCAATAAAACTAATTTGATCGATTAAGTAATACAAAATCCACATTTGTGTGAAGAATCCATTAACCATATATAGTTGAATAAATCCCGAATTGAAGAACACCTCGAAGAAAAGAGTATAATTAAGTGTGTGTGAGAGTAATTGTTCACGTAGATCTCCAAAAGATGAAATCAGAATATTAAAAGATAAAATTACATAGACAGACATTACATACCGAAGATTCTGGCATAATATCTCCTATTAAAAATATTGGATGATTATTTTAGATTTGTATAAGGATATATATCTTCGTTATATAATCCGTAAATTGTGCAGATCCTTTGTTGTATGATGTATATATACATTACCGTGTACATCAATAAAATAATCTTATTCCATGTGGTTTTAAAACTCTTAAAATACCGTGAATTTTTCTTGAGGAAGATAAACACAAATATAGCAATAAATGGAATACTGTAAATCCACATTCCAGGAAAGATTCAGAAAAATCAGAACATAAAATATTGATTTACCTTTGAATTGTTTTTGCCGGTAGTGGAGAAAAACAAAGCAAGGAAATCGCTGCAATTGCAAGTTTGCAACTTGTGTACTATTTCTTTTGAAAAAAAAGAGTATATCTTTTTTCATATACCGTTCTTCCAACGATGGAAACCGCTGCCACTGCAATTTTTGTGGTTTTCTTTTAAATTTTAATCTCCCACGAACGACGAATTGAAAGAGAAACAAAGAAGAACATTATATCAACTAAATTTTAAGGGCATTTTATCAAAAAAAAAAAAAGACGCAAAAATTAAATTCAGTATTTCATTGAGCATTTAGAAGAGTGAATGATACTTGGATGAGATTTCATAAACCGAAGATGTAACCTGCAAAATTGGTTGAAATAAATTGGCAATAGGTAAATGAAAAATGAGGAAGATGTGATTAATTATGAGAGAGAAGAATGTGAAGAGACAAATATGAGAAACACCTGTAAAATTATTTGGAAAAAATTGGTATTTGGTAAAGAAAAAATGAGAAAGACGTGAATTATAAGAGAGAGAAGTTTGTGGAGAGACGAGAAACAACCGTAAAATTCAAAATTCAAAATTCAAAATTCAAAATTTTAAAATTAATTTGTGAGATTAATGGTTAGTGGAGAAATAAATTAATTGTTAGTGGAGAAATTAAAAATTAAATTGTGGATTAATGTGGAGTGGAGAAATGTAAATAAGTGAAGTTTTGTTAAGCCACATGGAGTCTAAAACGTTGGGAAATAGATATTAGGGAGATTTATTATTTTGTTAGTATAAGGGTAGAGATGTCAACTTTTGCACCTAAAAATATTACTAAAAAGTGCTAACACCTAAGAGTAATACCTCTTGTAAAATAGCACTATGGAGTAATTTTCCCTTAACTAATCAAATATTTTCTATCTATTCTACCCGTAGATCGTCCTACTAAAGTAATATATTTTTTAAGACAAAATAATTAAGAATTTTACATAAATTAGTTTAATTTTCCATATCTAATTCAAATTATTTTGACATTGGTTTTTCTCAAACATCTTTACCGTAACAATTTTAGCACAGTAGAATAACACAAATATTTCACACTCAACAAAATGGCTCTCATATCAGTTGACATCAGCAAAGCTAGTGCGCAAATGAATCATTTAAAAAAAAAAGATGAGGTAATTAGCAAATAACTTTTTGAATTCAAAATTAAAAGCAACTCAATGTAGAAAGCTTATAAAATGTTCCCATGATTTAAACTCCATGTTCATCAGCCACACCGTGAATGCAATAATTACCAAAACTTGGGTTACACATTTGTTTAAATAAGATAAGGATAATTGTTCTGATATGCCAACGAAACAGTAAACCAAGGTTTGGCCACAAAATTTATTTACAATTTGATATCATGAAAACTCTTTAAATAAGAAGCAATGGCATAGAAGTGTTACCAGAAGACCGATTTTACGAAGCAATTAATGTGTAAGACGTTCTTGTTTTGGCAAATGAGTGGAACCGATGCAAAAATCTTCCAACCAAACAAAATTCAAGTTCTAGTTTTAGAAATTGCATAATTAATAGTATCTTGAAGCAGTTTTGATTGTATTTTAATTAAAAATGTAATTAACTAAATCCTTATTGATAGACTCAAATCATGAACCACGAAGACCATGTCTTCCAAATTTCAAAGGATCCATTTCTAGAATTTCGGTAATAAAACTAATTTCAAGAAATAATACAATATCTGCATTTGTGTGAAGAATCCACTAAATTGAACATCATCTCAAAGAAAGAGTATAAGTTGGTGAAAAACAAATGTGAAAGTAACTGTTCATGTATCCAAAAGATGAAATCACGAAGAGAAACATTACATGCCTGTGATGAAATCGATGACAATTACATAGGAGAAGGAAGTACCGTTAATTTTTCTGAACAAGATAAACCAAAATACATCATCAAATGGAATACTCTGGAACCAAATAAAATAAAAAATGGCCCATGAATTAATAAAAATCCCAAGATAGAAAAATATAAATAAAATAGAGAAAAACAATTAAGTAGAAAATACCGGGAACTGTCGTCATGGTAGAAGATGGATAGGAGTGAGAAGATTCTGAAATGAAATTGAGAAAGGGGGAAAATCTATGCGAAGAAAATATGAAATGATAAAATGAGTATTTCATTTAAAAAAATATGCAATTAAAATTGGGACGCCCAAAATAAAAAGATTGCAGTTAAGATTGAGACGGACGAAGTAATAATTTTCATTACTAGTGAGTAGCAACACTTGTAAAAGGAATAAGACACCTGCAAGTTCATACAAATAAATAATTACTGCATAAACTAGTCTTGAAACTGAACCTATTTAATGGAGGGCATATTTTTAAATTTTTATTAATTTTAACACATACTTTTTTCTCTCTCTAAATTTAGCACATACTTTTATTTAATATTTAAAAACATCTCGAATCATTATTTTCGACAAAATTCGTCTAATGTGGTCATTAAAGGTCACATATCTTGCTGATGTATACATAATAAAACATAAAAAAAATAAAAATATCACCACCTAAAAGAGAAAACGTAGGATAAAAAAACATCTCAAGTCACAATTTTTTAATTTTAGGCGGTGATATTTTTTATTTTTTTATTTTAATATTTACACGTCAGCAAGGCTAGTAAACTCCAACGACCACATCAGACAAATTTTGCCGAAAATAATGATTCGGAATGTTTTTAAATATTAAGTGAAAGTATGTGCTAAATTTGAAACGAGAAAAAAGTATGTGCTAAAATTGATGAAAACCTAAAAGTATGTGCTAGAGTTGATTATTTAGCCTTAATGGAGTTAATGAATTTAAAATACCTCCCTCAGTATATGTTTCTATTTAAATTACACCTATTTTATTTATGGTCCGTTTGGTTGAGGGTGATGGAGGTGGGTAATGAAAATTACTTTTATTGATGTTACTTGGTAATTTTGATATACAAATAATGAGAATATACGTGAGCATTTGATTATCGTCACTCACTCAACCCACCTCACATGATATACATTGTTGATGTTATAATCAAGCAATAACAATGCAATCAATAACTCTTAGTAATTGACCCCTCAATGATACTTATTAGTCATTACTATTATCATACCTTAGTCATAACAAGCGGACCCTTAGATATGTACTCATAATAAAGATGTAAGAGTGGGTTACATGTGCATCTAGATATACTGTGCACTCATAGTTCATTTTAGAACTATGCAACTTATTTACACTGAATCATGCAACTATTTCTATTTTTTTATTTTAATAGTTGTACGATTCAATGTAAACAAATTGCATTTTTCAGTATAACAAGTTGAATGATTAAAATGCACTATGAGAACACGATGCCCTGAATGTCAAGATGTGAAGGGATGTTTGTAATACCTTCAGAAGATTTTTCCATAAATAAGTGAATCTTAAAAATAGTTTAAACTTTACCAATAAAAAACTGAACCCATTCTATTTTACAAGAAATCACATTTCTCAGGTGGCTTGCTCCAAAGCAAGTAGGGTATTCCATGAAACAAAATTACAGAGCTAATCTAACTTACCCAATTACAATTCCAATTTTCTTTTTCTTTTCTTTTTTTCATATGAAGGATCAATCTGCATCCCCATTCTTGAATCTTAAGTATCCAATTTGGGAGCATCATTGTTATGTACAATAATGAGCATGCAGATCCCCAGAATGCATTTTTACAAACATTTGGGATATTGAAACACACTAGAATGTCCTCACATCACAATTTTGACAATTAAAAAAAGAAAAGAAAAAAGAACCTCAAGTGGCACGGTGTGTGAACGCTTTCTCAATGTTGAGTGTGAGAAAGAGAAACCCGGCTACAGAGACGCAGAGAGCCACAAGCATGATAACAACCATTGCCTGAAATGTTATGGATGTACTAATGAAAAACACAACTGCAATCGACACGCTCTGCCACAGCTTAAGCTGCGCAAATGCTCCTTCCTGCAACCACGTCATTGTATCAGTTAGTACACAACTAATACTTATCAGTGAAGAAAACAAATATCTTTCATTGAAAATAACTAATACTTTTTAATAAAACTACTAATACCATTTTAAATACACATGAGTTGAGTTTGTCCTAATAATAGGTGATAGAGAGAAATAGTACCAGGTCATGTTTGAATAGAATCCCAAGTAATGCACTCAGCTGCGTGTTGAGCACTCCGTCTCCAATTCCCCACAACGCCCCTATGAGAAGTGGGAATAACGTACCGAGTAGTCCACCACTCACACTATGAAATGAGGGGCAGAGACGGAAGCATATATTAATAAGTTGATCTTTAAACTCAAATGTATTTATTTGAAATTTTTTAAGAACAAAAGGTTGATGGAAGAATCAACCTGTAGTTCAGCAGTAGCCAAAAGGAGTACAATAAGTTGGACCAAAGATCCACCAACTACTATTAATGTGATTGATTTGAGATCAGAAGTAAGCCGACCAGCTGCAAGTGAACTCTGAAGAACAAGTGTCACAAATAATCAAAAGGCAGTTATTTCAACTGAGGATTGAATCGTAATTACTTCATAAATCTAAGTTATACTACCTATGTTCCTAATTATCTGTCTGATTTTACCCAGTCACACAAATCAATTTTTTTTTCATTAATTGGGAGGGATGTCATACGACTAGTATACCCTTATTTATTATTACTTGATGATAATATAGACCACAATAAATTACTCCCTCCGTCAATTATTTTCTTTGTGGGACGGAGGGAGTAGTAGTACAAGAGGCATTGGTGGGAAAAAAATAGGGTAAATATTTATTGATATTAACAAAGTGATAAATAATTAGGAAAGCCATTTTTGGATAAAAATCAGACTGATAATTGGGAATGATTAAGCCACTCACAATAGCATCAAAGATTCCAAATGCGCCATGGCACCGCCAACACCTCGTTCCCCAAGAACCGGCTTCACGATTTCTTTTCAGTATATTCAGCCCTGAAAAAGAAAAAAGAAAAAATTAAATTAAAAAAAAAATGTATGAAGCATGATAATCACTTAAAACAAGAATTTTCTAATTCGTTTACCAGACAAATGCTTGTTGTAATCCTGAATATGCAAGAAGTGGGATAACCAAGAGGATTAGTACATCGAAAGTAATAGATTCAACATTGAATTTAACAACGATCCCACTGAAGATGAAATAGTGTTTGGGGAGCCTTGCAGCCTTTCTTCTTTACCATTTCTTTTATTCAGGAAGGACATAAGAATTATACCAAAAGTCAAGCTAAAGAGAAAAACGATCATAAGTAGGGTTGTCCCGCTTGTAGCTCCTCCCTGTAATTTTGCAGTGCCATATAGTTAATACTCATAAACAATAATTATACAAAATCTAGCAAAATTATCATGCACGTTTTATTTCAGCGATAATGTTGATGAGGCAAATATATCTTTCGTTGCTAGGATGGTTTTCTTCCTTCAAGAAATATTTTTACTTCCACTTTATAATGTTTAGTGGAAGCTACTGGTCAGCAGAAACCGGAAAAAAATAATTAAAAAAATAATAATTCCAAACTGAACCGATGAGATTTGGTTAATTAGGTTCGATTAATTTTATTTAAAAAATTCATTTCGGTTCTTAAAATTAGAATATTGGTTCGGTTAGTAGTCGAAATAACTGAATTAACCAAAATATCATTTTATATATATATATTTTTATTTTTTTTTATTTTTTTTTTATTTTTTATTTTTTTTTATTTTTTTTTTTATGATTCTTTTACACTGAAACGTGCAACCTGCGTTCGTAAAACATAGTTGCACATTTCAGGTTTTAGTGTAACAAGTCGCAAGTTTCAAGCAAAAAGTTGGAAGTTTCTAAAAATTCACTATGGAGTGCACGGTGCACCTGGTGCATACAAGACCTAGCCATTTATAAATAGTATATTATATCATTAAAAATTTACATTTAAAATCTCCAAAGTCAAAACGGAAATCAATGATAATATGATTAAGAGTTTAAGATAATTTTAAACCATCAACTGTGTGAGACTAAAAAGAGAGAAAAGAGCTGAATACAAATAAGAGACGCAAAATTTCATTTTTCACCGAATTAACCAACTGCATTAACTCGGTTCGGTTGAAAAAATGGCTAAAACTGACCTAATTAACCAAATTTTCACCCCTAGTGAAAGCATAACACAAACAAGCAACTTTTAATTATATAGAGAAGTATTGAGATAAATAAAAGCTACAAAGTAAAATCTCTACATACCTCCTCATCTCTTAACAAAGCAAGAGTGATAAGATTCCCAACAAGCTGCACATTCACAACAGAAGAGAAATGTTCTTGTTAAAGTTTTTTCTAAGTTAGAGCGAGCAGGATTTCAAAGGAAAGCGTATGAACTGCACCTGATGACAAGCAAACATTCCCCAAAAAATACCCGTTGAATTTCCCAATAACGTTCCTTCATGCAAGTTGAACTCGCTAGCATGACTGTGAGCAGCAGAAGTGAGATACGTCCCCTGATAGAACGGAAGGTTAGCTTGGAAATATTGCAGCTCAAATTCACAACCAAATCGTTGAAAAAGTAAAGATATGCTAAACCTCTGCAACCCATATTATTGAAGCGGCAAATCCCAGGTACAAAGAGGCTGGTACCATGGTATACCTAGAAAGTCAAAATACCCCCAATCAATTTTGAAGAAGACAGTCAGTCAATACATCTCGGAAGCTAATCTAGCTTTTGTGCATTATGTCATTTTGACAAATCAACTTCAGAACCATTATGGTAAAAGATTTTAATAAACCAATGTAATTCGGACTACTTAATTGCAACATCAAGAGGTTCTAGATTGTGGTGTATGATGTTCAACTTATGAATCAAATTTGTTATTCTAATTATAAATTTCATTATAACATGCCCTTTTACTAGTTCTTTTAGTTTTTTTTTAAACATTGAATAATGATTTTCTACTTTCTATGGTTTGTAATCGAGTAGCTAGAGGTCCTATGCACATCAAAACCATCTTATGTGTATTTCCTGATTCTCTCATCGACTGTGGATGCCCCATTTTCTTTCTGATACCACACAGAAAGCTTTGGATGAATCACACCACATTTCCCACAACCAACTATAGAAAAGACAATTTTCATTTCCATAGATATCATAATCCAACTTTTAATGGCATTATCTTAGGGTATGTTTGTTTCGAGACTCACACGGATGGATTTAGGACTTTGAAAACAACGTCTCATTATAGCTTGAGATTTAAAATTAGACTTCAAAATCATCTCCTATAAAGTACACCTACACCCCTATTTTTCACAAAATTCAATATAATCACATCACTATTTTTTTCACTCTCAACACAATATAATAATACCACATCAATTACTATTAAACATTGATTTGACATAAAGTAAAATCCCACCTTATCAAAATCTCAAAACAAACACATGATTTTTACTATTCATCAAGACTTTCAAATCCATAGGATTTCGAAGTCATGACTTCCCCTGCACACCTAAATCCCGAAACAAATATAATCTGAAGAATCACAACTTAAAACTGAGCCAACATATTGCTTCTACACTGCCTTAAACACAAGAAAAGAAGCATAAAACTCAATGATTGATCAATAAACAAAGATTCAAGTGAGACGTACCAAGAAGGCTTCAAATTAGCTGCTGTAAACAGCCAATATCCAGTCGTACCAAGCACCAAAGCATTCTTCGCTCCCATCTTCTTCACTATCAACGAAGCTACCACTGAGAATACCGCAAACGATACATACAATATCCCCAGTGATATAGTCCCCAAATCACCTTCCTAAAACCGCAATTAAAAGTAATCAGAGAAAAGCCATACGATAAATTGATGAGCAACACTTGTGTGCACCACAACTGATACTGCTCACTGAAAACAGCTAATACGGTTCAGTGAAATCAACTAATACTGTTCAGTCAAAACAACTAATACCGTTCAAAAAAAGAACACCAGTGCAGCTGGCGTACACAATAATTTCCCTAAATTGATAAACGAGAGCGGAAAGTGATTAATTGGTGAAGAAATCAGAAATTGAAAAAAGGGGGAAGTTGAATTACAGTGTTGATTGTGCTTTCCAAATTCTGAACAGCGCCATAGGCCAGGAAAATGAGGAGAAAAGCCCAGCTCAAGATGTGGAGATCTCGATTGTGGTTGAGCGGCTGAGATTCTTGAGCAGTGAGTGGAGTCTCCTCGTCGGTCGCCATTGAAGAAGATGAGTGATTTCACAGTGAACAACTAACACATATAAATACAGGATTTCATATAAATATGTAAACCAAATGAGTTAAAAAAAAGGTTTAGCCGGCGAGAAAGATGGGAGGGAAAAGACGGGAAGAAGGGGTTGTTATTTGTTTGAATCAATAATTGAAGGTATCAGACAAGATTCTGAATCTGTATATGATGAGACGGCCATTTGAGTGAGAGAGAGGGAGACGCCAGTGTTGCTTATTATTCTTGAATTTGGCTTAAAAAGGGTTGATTTTGTTGCATACTCTTTGTCACCTTGCGCATCCAACATTTTTTTTTTTGTGAGGAAGAGACGAGAACTTCCCCCACCGTGTCGTTGGCTTTTCCGGTCGGGCGGGTTAGAATCGAAGGATGTGTAAGTGGCGAGACTTGTGAGAGAGAGCCTAACGTGATTCAATCAGGACAAACCCCCATAATATTTCAATGAAGAATTTGTCCCATGGGGGTTGAACTGCGTTCTTAGGAGGATTTCTCCCCACATCACCATGTTTTTACCAAAAATTTATGCCTTTGGGTAGCGCCTCAACATTTATCCTATCACGATGACATTTCTTAACGTCGTGCATTTCATTATCATTTTATTAGAATCATATAATTTATTATATTGAACAATGTAATTTAGTTCTGTTTGAATCGTGCAATTATCTTTTTATATTTATAGTTGCATACCAAATTAAGCAAGTTCCACATTTCAATAAAATAAATTGTCACTACGAAGACACAATCTTGGCTTAAAAAAGAGACAAGATTTAACCTTTATATATGACACAACGTAGTGGTCGGGTAAGATTTATGATGATGTGGATATAAATTATCTGACAATTTTTACGATTGTAAAAGTTTGTTTGGAGATTGAATTACAATGTCCCTCAATTTATATCACCAGTTGGAGGGTTAACACGTCTCTCAGTTATCCAAAAAAAAAAAATTACTCTTTTTGTCACACAAAGATATGCTTACGAGTCTTTTCACGTATATTAAAAAAAATTATTATAGATTTTTTAGATAATGTTAAAAAAAATTAACATTAATGATATTTTAAATATAGTAACAAATATATATTTATGGAACAAATAAAAATGGGAAGCAAGCTTACTTTTGTGGAGCCGAGGAAAGTAGTATTTATTTAAACTACATTTTAATATTATACGATGAATTTAAATTTTGTGATGTATAATATCGTGTTGTGCTGTAAATACATATGAGTCTTGTACAACTAAAAAAGTGCTAAAAGAATACACTATAAATTGATATGTGATTTTTGTACCGCATACATGATCCAAATCACTATATGATGGGGAGATTGAAGAAAAAAAAATCATATTTTAAATTTAAATATTTATTTAGTTTGATTGGTTCAATCCAAATCCAAATGACATTATATTAGAATAAAAGTTTTAGTCAATAATTAAAATGGAAATGCTTATCAAAGGTATTTGGTACCCTTTTTCGTTTGTAATATGTAATTGACGTTATATGAAAGCCAATAATAGTGTATGATAATACTTTACTGTTAATTTGACAGGATGCTAACTTATTTTAAATAGTTTAGAAGTTTCGAAAACATCAAAATATTTGTGTAAATTTTCACAAATTTATGTTCTGTGCAACTTTATTCCCACCTAATTTAGTTGTTATCTTTTAAAAATGGATTGACCCATGAGTTTTTAGTTAAGAGTATTTTTTATGTAATTCAGTGTAAATATACATACGATGCCTGCTCTTTATAAATTTACTTGTGAACGTTTTGTGAACGTTTGCCAACTCAACTAATAGCTTAAATCACTTATTTTTATTTCATAATCACTTTTCGTATATTTGCAAACTCAATAAACTAATTAAATTAAACACTTAAAAGTAATTTTTTTTGAAGCATCAATCTCCATGTTTCTATTAGCTTAAGGTGCTTCTCCTTATTTATAATAAATAATATTACGATTTTGTCCTCGTGATTTTAACAATACTACAACTTTATCATCATTTATCTCTACTTTTAATAAGGGTCCTTTTGTAAAATCATCAAAAAGTGATTTGTTTTGCATACACACTAACTTCTAGAAAACCAATTAAAGTACTTCATTTTAAAACACTACCCACTTTTAATTTTATTTCTAAAATCAATTTTAATCAATTTAAAAGAAGCAATATTGTTTGAGTGGTGCGACAGTTTGTCAATTGATTCACTGCTTAGCTGCAATGAGTATGTCATCCACAAAAATATACTCCATATAACTCATCCAAGATATTTATAGCTGTAATGTGTAGTATACAAAAAATTCCACGGCTCGGATTGCCTATTTCACATGCGTATTTCATCTGGTGTTTCATGTCTCGGATTGCCTATTTCACATGCGTGTTTCATCTGGTGTTTCATGCCTCGGATTTGCACCACGTGTCCATTTCGGTCCACTCCTATCCGTCACCCCGTCCGAGTGGTTCATGTTCACCCGGCCAGAATAGACCATGATTTAAGGTTTATTATTTAGCGTTTAGGGTGTAGATGGTTCACCCGGCCCATAAACACGCGGCGCAAATCCAAGACATGAAACACCAGATGAAACAGGCTTGTGAAACAGGGAAACCGCGCTGAAAATTCCACCGGTAAATGTGGCCTACTTGATTCAATTTTGGTAGTGACTCATGCAAATACTTGACTACATTCTGCTACTACCAATATTACATGTTATCATTCATTTCTTTTAGAAATATAAATAGCTTGTAATTAATTATTTATATAAAATACTTCAGTTTAATAGAAATCCTGCATATTATTTTGTAGGTGTGCCATGAGAATCTTACAATAACACCACCAAAATACAAGTGAGATGAGAAGAAGACTGCCTATCCAGATTACAGTCACTGCTTTACTAGCTGTACTCTGAAAAAGAAGATATCAAATTTTCAAAATTTAGATCACAAGAAAAGATCAAAATCACCTCTCTTTCATTTTCTTTTTTGACAAAACCTCTCTTTCAAGTTTCAATACACAATAAGAATCAGAATTTTCATATGATCACAAGTTTCAATACACAATAAAAAAATCAATAATAATTAAAGTAGGGTATATTTTGCTACTCTTTTCAATTTAATCTAAATTTTTACTTAAATAATAAATCCTCATCCAATACTGACTGTTCTCAAATGTCTCATTAAATTTTGGTAGTGATTCATGCAAAAATTTACCAAAATTTGACTACATTCTGCTACTACCAATATTACATGTTAGGATGAAAGCTTTCATGCATTTCTTTTTGAAACATATAAAGAGCTTGTAATTAATTATTTATGTAAAATACTTTAGTAGTTTAATAGAAATCCTGCATAATATCTTGTATGTGTGCCATGAGCAACTTACAATAACACCACCGAAATACAAGGAATGAGTCTCACGTGCATCAAGTGCACCGTGCACTCATAATGCATTTTAGAAACATGCAATTTGTTATACTAAAAGATGCAACTTGTTTACACTGAACTGTGCAACTATTTTTTTCATATTAATAGTTACACGGTTCAGTGTAAATAAATTGCATCTTTCAGTATAACAAGTTGCATGTTTCTAAAATGCACTATGAGTGCACGGTGTCCCTGAATATATACAAGACTTAACAAAATACAAGTGAGATGAGAAGAAGGCTGCCTATCCAGATTACAGTCACTGCTTTACCAGTTCTACTCTGAAAAAGAAGATATCAAACCTTCAAAATTTAGATTACAAGAAAATATCAAAATCACCTCTCTTTCGTTTTCTCTTTTGACAAAACCTCTCTTTCAAGTTTCAATACACAATAAGAGTCAGAATTGCATATGATCACCAGTACCCCTTTCTGGGTTTTCTGCTGTTCAAAACCCGGCCAAACGAGGCCAATGCATCTTCGAATTTTCGAATTTTAAGGAACCCTTTAATCATGGCCACCTCATTATCCAAAAACTTGGCTCTTACCATTACTTTGTCCATCAATTTCACCAGAGTTTCCTCCATGTTTAAAGCACAAAGCCCCTCAGCCAGCATGTAGAACGTCGAAAACTCCGGTAGGTGTCCTTTCTCCGTCATTTCATAAACAAAATCAACAGCTTCTCCAATCGGGCCCCCACCGGAACAAAGCCCCCGAAAAAGGGTTTTATACGATACAGCATCTGGAGGATCACTCTTCTCCTCCATTTCCCTAAACAGTCTCACTGCTTCTTTCACTCTGTTCCTTCTGCAAAGTGCCTGCATTTTGAGATGTAAAAGAAAATCAGATACTTTACTCGATTCTTTTATTCGTATTCGAATATTAAGATTCGAGTACTTTCTGATTTGAAAAGTATTCAAAGTGCCTGCATTTAGAGATGTCATTGTGGTATTCGAATCGAATACGAATCATATTTAAAATGCAAATTATAAGCGAATACAAATATTCGTATTCGTTTAACGAATTGAATCAAATACTGCAATATTTGATTCATTTACATCCCTACCTGTATTACGGGATTATAAGCATGTGGAGTCAAAACAATTCCTTTCATCTGGACACTCCTCAGTAGCCGGACGCAAACCTCAACCCGACCCGCTTTACACAGTCCCTGAATTAAGGTTCCATAAGTCACCACATCTGGTTCACACCCATTTGAGGTCATTGTCCTAACAATATCTGCTGCTTTTTGAATATTTCCTTCACTGCAAAAGTAAGAAAGCATGGAATTGTAAGAGAATTTATCGGGTTTCAATCCTTCCATTATCATCTGGTCCATAAGCTCAGCAGCTTCTTCCACCCTCTTGCATTTACAAAGACCGTTAATAAGAGTGTTATATGTAACAACATTTCTAGAGATCCCTTGTAGTTCCATCTGATCAAATATCTCCTCCGCTTCCTTGATTTTCTTGATTTTGCAGAACCCATCAATTAGGGTGTTAAAAGTAATAACACTTCGGTTACATCCACTTGATTCCATGCTTTTAAGGAGTCTCAAAGCTTCATCGAGCTTCCCTTTGGTGCAAAGGGAGTCGATCAGTATGTTGTAAGTGAACTCATCAGGTTTGCATCCTTTCGTATTCATTTCATAGAATACTTCCATTGCGGTACTAAAGTTGCTCGTTAAGCAAAGACCTTGTATGAGAGAATTAAACGTTGATACGTCTGGTAAGATACCTTTGCTCGTAAGAACACGAGCAAGCTCTGTGGCTTCTTCCACCTGGTTTTCTTTACATAAGATGCTAATTATGGCATTATAAGTGACAGTGTTTGGAGAACAATCTCTATCAAGCATTTGATTAAGAACTTCCATGGCTTCTTCTACTTTGCCCAATTTGCAAAGCCCGGATATCACAGTGTTGTAAGTGAAAACATCAGGGTCATAGCCCTCTTGAAGCATTAAATCTAATATCTCTATACCATGATTCACATGCCCCACTTTGCACAAACCACTAATCAAAGTATTGAAAGTGAATCGATCGGGACTAAACCCCTCGTTAACCATTTCTTGAACGAATATCAACGCCTCCTCTACCCTTCCCTCTTTGCAAAACCCATTGATCAACACATTTATCGTCACGTTAGTAAAGGGACATTGAGCTGCAATCATCTGCTCCCTAACCCTTAAAGCACCCCCCAAATTGCCCTCCTCGATATACCCCTGCATTATCGTCGTGAAAGTCTTCTCATCCGGTGCTAGACCGTAATTAGCCATCTCCTCCATCATCAAAATCGCGGGTCTTATCTGATGCGCCTTACAGAGGGCCTTTATCAGTATATTAAAAGAGCCTTAAACATCGGGCTTTACGCCAGTATTCAACATCCTAGAATGTACACTCTCCACAAGTATCAACTTATTGCCATCAACAAGAACATTTAACAAAAAGTTATAAGTGTGTGTCCCTGGAGTTACTCTAAACTCATTCTCCATAACATCAAGAACACCAACTGCTTCATCATACAACTCGAATTTCGCATAACTGTCTACCAAAATAAAGAAAGTACTCTCAACAACTGTAATTTCAGAATGCTTTAAATCATCCAATACTTGCCTGATGGAATCAAAAGACCCTGCATTCCCCAACTTTTGGAGAATTTCCTCGTACATAGGCAGAGTAGGCACGAAATTCGGCTGCTTTGAGGCCCACTGAAATAGACGAAGGGCTGAAACTTCATCGTCTTGATGGAGAAGTCCTTCTAGAAGCTGCTTCGGAGTAAAATCTGGAGAAAGTAAAGCGTTTGGAGCCGATGAAGAAACAGTAAAAGACAGCTTTGAGGGGGGCTTTGCGCAATTTCTTGAAAATGGGAATGAATTTACTTTAGTGGGTTGTGAAATTTGATGGGAAACGAAGGGTTGGTTCAGATTGTGAGAGGAAATCCATGGGTGGCACCTCAGGCAAGAAGTGAAAGCCATTCAAGCAATTAAACAAACATCTGGTGTGCACAGATAAAAATGAACTTTTGGGGGTTGTAAGGTACAACTACAAGGAAAAATCAAATATGCTGATATGAGGGAGGTAGAACAACAAATTTGTTCTGAGAAAAAGAGGGAAGTATGAATCTCAAATGGATAAATTTTTGGGCTGTTGAATCGAAGAAGTTCAAGGTAACCAGCGCAAATGCAGTGGGATAAGCATTCTCACGGTAGTTAAAATTAAATCTAGAATAGGGGGAAAAAAAAAAGATAAGAAGTGCTAAACTGCTAATAATATTTTCCGATTCTACGTTTTTCTTAAAAATTATACCACCAATTTCTTACAATACTTTATTTAATGAAAAACTTTTTTTAGTTGAAAACATTTTTTAATTAAAAGTCATTTTAATTAATTATTAAGTTTGACTCCGTTCTTTCTATTAATGTAGTTCACTTTAATATTTTTGTTTAATGAATATTGAGTTCAATAATTAAATATTAATTGTTTAATATAAGGTATATTTTGTGTATAAAATATAGAAATATACTAAACTTTAATATTAATATTAGGTGATAAAAAATCATATGAGGTGGTCTAATTTATAAAATCTTAAATATTTTTTTTACGGTTTGTAAGTTATACCCACCCCACTACATGATCCCAAGTGGTTGAACATGGTCCGACCCTAGCCCGACCAATGGCAATATGCTAAAATGAAAAAACAAATATTTTACAATAAATTAGAATTAAAAAAAATATTCTAAAATCATCAAAGTACTTATATGATTTATTAGTTAAATACTTTTAACAATTTGTCTTATAAGTTCTTAAAACAACTTATAAGATGTTTAACATACACTTAGAGTCTGTTTGGTTGGGGGTAATGAGAATCACTCCCATTAAAAATGTAGGTCCCGAACGGGTTTTCGTGAGGACAGAAGTCTAGAGGGGAGAGGTGAATAGACTTTTGAAAACTTTTCGTGAGATCAGGTGTGAATAGCAAGAATTTTTGATCAGTCGCGTCAATGGTCGGTTTGGTGATATCCAACTTACTGATCGCCTGAGGGCATATCAGTTCGGTGTCTATCAGTTTAACTGATGTGCGGAACCTAAGTTTTACCCGTGTGAAAAACCAGTTTGTTAAGTCAGAAT
Source organism: Stenogyne calaminthoides (assembly GCA_037126765.1). Classification (NCBI taxonomy): domain Eukaryota; kingdom Viridiplantae; phylum Streptophyta; class Magnoliopsida; order Lamiales; family Lamiaceae; genus Stenogyne; species Stenogyne calaminthoides. The sequence goes on from JBBCBC010000010.1 coordinate 37,755,866, forward strand.
TCTAAGTTATCTGTTTTGAATCAGATGACAAAGTGTCAAACTGATCAGATCAGTTGCTTGGTGCAATCTGATCCGGACTCGGAATATGCAAATATCTGTAAACAAGTAGTGTGCAAAGTGTAAAGCAAGTGCGTCGGATAATGCACACGATTTTTTATAGTGGTTAGGACAACTTGTCCTACGTCCACTTTTTTTCCCTATCGCAAAGGACACCAACTTTACCAATGGACTTAGTTTAATGTGTTAGTCCGACCACAATACTCTGAGATGTTTGAGAGTTCTCCTTTCAACCGATCGAAATCTAAAACTAGAAACCGCAGAGGAAAATCTTGCTAAACAAACTTAACTTTAACTTTTGGTTTGGGTATAAGATTTGTTGTGTTCCAATTGGAATTCTATCCTAGTATTTGAGTAATAAAGCTTTGAGGATAAGAATTCTATGATAAGAACTTTATGAGATGAACACTTAGAATAAATCTTGAGTTGTGTTCTTCGATGAAATCTTGCTTGAGCTTGAGCTTGATAATAATTTTAGTAACCTTACTAAGAAGGTTTGATCATATTTATAGACCTTGAAATCAAAGCGGTTGGAAGTAATTTGTTGGGAAATTTGTATTAAGTTTTGATGGAAGTTCCAAAGCGGATCGTAATAGGACCGGTCGGACACTGTTGGTGACGATGATTTAGAATCGGGGATAGGATGACCCGGTGAGTTGTATAGGCGGTGATGTAAAGATAGGTCACATATTGAGGAACTCAATATGTATAGGTTAGTCGGAAGACCCGAACGAGTCGAAGATCGGAAGAGTCAGGAAGACGGATGAGTCGGAAGACCGGGCCAGTCGGAAGATCGACAGGTCGGAAGACCGAACGAGTCGAGGAAGATCGGGACGGTCAAGAAGATTTAGTCAAGATCGAGACGAGCGGAGTTAGTCGGATGATCGGTGAAGACATGAAGCTAAAATTGGAAGACCAAGATCGGATGACTACCAAGATCAAGACGGAAGACTATATCGGTCGAGTCTGCTAGTTGGCTAAGACAACTTGCATCGAAGATTTCTATCGTGCAGATCGATCAGTTTTATCTCGATCAATTTCACCACACCGTATCAACCGATGTTGCACCAGTCATCGTTAGAAATCGCAACAAGAAGAATGTTTTTAGTTGGTATAACAAACACCTAATAAATTGTACTTGTTAACCAACGAGAACAGGACAGCGACGTCTGTTCGACAAAGCCCGATTCATTGTTGATAGTCAAACAATTTAGAAAGAACAAAACATACGTGCTTTAGGCCATGTCGATTTCGAAGACGCCACATCAACCTACTGCAATCTACCAAATATAACCCAAATTCAAATTGCTTCCAACTATTTTATTTGATTTCGAGGTCTATAAATATGGGATCATCCTTCATAGTGAATACACGGAAATTATCATCAAGCTCAAGCCATAGCAATTTCCGCACTAAGAACACAAATTTGAAGAATATTTCTAAGTGTTCATCTCATTGTTTTAAGATAGAAATCTCATCCTCAAATTTTAGTTTACATAAATACTAGATAGATTTCTAGTTGGAACAACAACAAATCTGCATACACAAACCCAAAAGTTAGGTTAAGTTTGTTTTGCAAGATTTCGCATCAGGTTTCTAGTTTCTCGTTTCGACGGGTTGAGAGGAGAACTCCTTAAATATATCAGATCAGGTTGACTAACACATTAAACTAAGTCCGCTTGGTTAGTTGGTGCCCCTCACGACAGTAGGAAGAGCGGACGTAGGACGGTTGTCCAACCACTATAAAAAATCTTGTGTATTTTTAAATCTTTTACCGCTTTTACACTATATAGTACACTACCCGATTTGATATTGCATACATATTCCGAGTCTAGATCGCCAGATTAAGATTCGATCTGATCACTTTGACACTTTGTCATCCGATTGAAAAGAGAAAGTTTAATCGATTCTCTTAAACCGTTTTTTCACACGCGTTAAAAAACTAGCTTCCGCGACATCGCTTAAACTGGATAGACACCTAATTGATCCGCCATCAGCGATCAAGAATTCGATATCATCCCAAACCGATTCACACGAGATCGACGGCAACTTGTTTTCACACCGATCAAGATAAAAAAATTCATGAGTCTATTCACCCTCCCCTAGACTTCGCCTCACGAACCCGTCGGGACCTACACAATTCAATTTCGTGCAATTTTAGGTAGATTTGCTTTTATGTGACGCGGCATTGAGGCCGCTTCGCCAAAAAGACGATATGTTTGTCATTTCTAACCGCTTTGACTGGAACCGAATCCCGCCCGTCACCAGACATAAAGTGTTTTGTTCTTATTGTTATCAAGTACACTTGTTCGGTGTTGCTTTTACCAACAAGGTTGACATTCTTCTTGTTCGATTAACTCAGACGATCCGGTGAACCTCGGGATTGTCACCGATGATGGTGACCGATCGATCGATAAAACGATCGATACTACTGATTGAAGTCATCTGATGCAAGTTGTCTTAGCTCAACTAGCAGACTCTTCTTCATTCTTCTAATGTAGGTCTTCTGGTCTTGTTCTTCTGGTAGTCATCTGATCTTCACGTCTTCCGAGTCTTGACCATGTCTTTACACCGATCATCCGACTATCTGACTTTTCGATCTTCCCGATCTTCCCGACTTGTCTGATCTTCCCATCTTGACGACCAGATGATCTTCTCCAAGACTTATCCTATACATATTGAGTTCCCCCTCAATATGTGACCTATCTACTACATCACTTGTTCTATACAATAATTATCAACTGGTCACCTTAAACTGATATCTAGATCATCAGTCAGCTAACATGTATGACTGGTCCTATTACAAGTGTTTTGGAACTTTCATCAAAACTATAAATTTCCCAACAAAAAATGCTTGAAAGATTTAATACACTCGATTATCATACTTTCCTTATTTCGTTCCACCCTTCATTTAACCCTCTTTAAATGACACTCATTGCTAACCAAACAATAACAATGCAATTAATAACCTCATAATGATTGACGCCTCAATTATATTCATTATCATTATCATTCTCAAGTCATATCAAGCGTACCCTTAGCCAAACAGGCCCTAAAATAGATATTTGTTTCATGTATAAAATGTCTCAGCGAAGTAAGCAAGGAATTTTGTCTTCCCGGTCCCACGGGATTCCCATCTCATTGTAGGAATGAGATCACTTACTTCATAAATGGTGTTCCACTTCGTATTTCATAATATGAACACGTGTAATAATAAAAAGTATTAAACGAACCATCATATTTTAGGTCCATATGTTAAAGATTCAGAAGGGTGAAATACCATATTTTGGGTCCATGTGTCTTGGGGTAGAGGGTATGAGCTTATGCCTAGAGGGATGTATGGGAGGTTATCAGGATGGTGGAGAGAGATTGTGAAAATCACTTTAGGTATGGAGGGAGAATGGTTTAAAAGGGGATTGGAGAGTGAGATGGGGAGCGTGATGAACGCTTTTGGGAGGAGGTTTGGTTAGGAGATACACCACTAAAGCTTAAATATCCTGGGATTATTTAATCCTGATTTAGAAAAGGAGGGTAGGGTGGGTCTCATGGGGAGTATGGGAAGGGGTTCATGGTGTTGGACCACTAAAGCTTAAATATCGGATTATTTATTAGACAGTGAATTGATTATGATAAATTTTTGATTTTTGATTTAAATGGTTTTCTTTAAAAAATCTGAAAATGGCGGATCGTAGGCGGAGACCTTCTTTAAGGTGACGATACCTTTTTGGAGATACATATGATATACTTACCGGGTTGGACGTGAATCGTCTGATTGTAGTAAACTTGAAATTTGGTTACAAGTTATTAAGGAATAAGTTTGTTCCATTAAAGTAGTCGGGCATAGGCATGTTAAAAAAACCGAACCGGCGGTTAACCGAAAACCACGGCTCCACGGTTTTCATGTTCGTTCCGTGAACCGAACCGAAACCAGAATCTGACGGTTGGTCCGCTTTAGCAAAACTGTAATCGAAACCGCTGTAAACCGAACCGCCCAAAATTTGAAAAAATTTAGATGAGATCCAACGGCCCCAGATTAAAGAGTTTGAGATCCAAATCACCGAGATCAAAGAGTTGGAAGGAACCGCCGATTCGGTTCTGTGGAACCGCCTTGCCCGGTTCAATCGGCGGTTTTGACCCTTTTTTTTTTTTTTTTTTTTTTTTTCAATATTTCATCTATAAATACCAACTCATTCCACTCCAAAAATTCACACCAAAGTTTATTCATCTCTCTCAACTCTCAAGTCTCAACTTCTCACCAATTCTCAAAGTTTATTATTTACATATTATTTACATTACATATTATATTTATACTACACTATATATCATACTATACTCTATACACTACATATTATATTTATACTACACTATATATTATATACATTATATATTACACTATACTAATACTAGTATACTACTATAGTATTATACTACATATTAGTATATTACACTCACACTTACATAGTTATATACATATTACATTACACTACACTTACATACATATATTATTTATATATACACTTACATACATATTATTATTATGGCAAGCCATCAAAGCAAGGGTAAAAGGTAAAGGCAAAGCTTTTTCCACCTCTTCCGCTCGCTCTTTCCACATCCACCCCAAGACCGATCGAGTGGAGTTTGGGATGATATTGGAGGCCACACTTGGTCCTTGAATTATGAGAATCCTCTTGAAGATGATGCTTTATACCACAAGGTCCATGACGTCCTACTCAAGAAAGCCAAAACCACCAACCGAGTCCAATGTCGAGCTAACTCCAACCCCAAACTCCAAGTCGAGCTCAACTTAAGTCGGATATTTTTGCACGCCACTTTAATAAAGTGATCAACGAGGATGGTACTATTAAAGTTCATTGCATCTATTGTGACAAAATATATTCTTTTGTCAAAGGAGGAGGATATGGAACATTGAGAAGCATTTGAAAAAAAAATCATCAGGATAGAGTTGAATTAGTTCAAACCAAGCACAACTTCATGGATTTACGCCAACCGGTGGCGGTGGTGGAGTTCAAACAGAAAAGTAACCCCACTTCTCTATTTACATTTGATCAAATGAAATATAGAAAATTGTTAGCTAAATTTGCGTACACAACACCTTCCTTTTCAATTTTGCCGATAATTCAGTATTGGAATGATTTTGTTAACCTTGGTCTTCAACCCCAAGGAAAAAAAGTTTCACGTCATACTACTACTCGTGATGTTGCTAAAGTTGTTTATGAGTATAAATATGTTTGATTAATCTATTTGCCGATTTAAATGTTAAAGTTTGTATATGCCATGGATATTTTGGAGTGATAATTTTCAAAAGCATAGTTATATAGAGTTACATGCACTTGGATTGATGATTCGTGGACTCTTAACAAAAGATTGATTGCTTATAGAGATTTTGATCTGGAACACAATGTCATTAATATTAGAGATAAATTGCATGATATTTTAAATGAGTATGCTCTTACTTAAAAAAAAATATTTTCTATTGGTTTTGATAATGTTAGTGCAAATACGCTCTTATTGAAGATCTTACAAATATTTGTCAACCATATCTTGGTGGAAATTTTTTCATGTTAGATGTATGTGTCATATTTTAAATTTATGTGTTCAAGATGGTTTAGATGCTTTGAAAGAACAAGTTTGGTCCTATTAGATCCGGCTTATTTATTATATGTCGAGACATTCAAAATTGTTGAAAAAAATAGAAAGTTTTTTTGTAGAACATACAATATGCATCCCAAAAAATTTTTTCTTGATGTGTCAACTCGTTGAAATTCCACGTATAAATTGTTAAAGGAGTCTATGGATTATAAAGACGCTTTTATGTACATTTTTACTCAAGAAAATTGTGGTATTCGTTTATATCCTCAATATTGGGATTCATGCACTTCTTTTTGTGTAAAAATTTGGGAATTTTTAATGATTCCACAAAAGTGTTATCCGGTGTTTATTATCCTAACGGTAATTTAGCGCTTGATTATTGTATTAAAGTTGCTCATGTGTTAAATGAAAATATTACAAATCCTTTATTAAGTGGTGCCTTTTTCTATGATGCAAAATGGAAAAAAATATTTTTACAAATATTCTCGATCTATTCTTGGTTCTTAAAAAAGTGTTTGATCCTAGAGTAAGATTGGATGGATTAATAATGATGTTAAATATGTATTATAATTATTTATTTCCTAATAGACATATGGTCATGAGTGAAGATGATGTATATCCTAATCGGAAGAGATTGATAATGGGATTAAAAGTTACTTTAATGTCTTTATTTAGAGAATATAGTGGTCCGGTTTTGAAGAAAATTTTGGTGGTGGTGGCTCTTCTATGAGTCAAGAAGAAGATATATTAAAAGTTTTTATGATGAACGTTCTCAAAAAACGCCCAAGGTCTACTTCTAACCCTTATTACTTAACTTGATCATTATTTATCCTCTTCATTTGTTCGACTTTTGATGAAGATGAAGACAACGCTACTTTTAATATACTAAAGTGGTGGTCGAGGATGAAAAATATCTATCCAATATTGTCAATGCTAGCAAGAGAGAAATTTTTCAGATCTCCCTCAACCGTTGCCGTTGAACAAGCTTTTTAGTTTGGGAGGCTACACTTTGGATGCAACGAGATCGAATATGACCGTTGAAAACGCGGAAAACCAATGCTTGCTTGATGATTGGGTAAGAGCCGAAAAAGAGAAGTCAAGAATTTGTTAATAATGATGATCAAGATAGCTCAAGAAAAACTACCACCGAAGTGATGCATGAAGAATCTAATCGATCCAAATCAACGAGGTAAGTTTGAGGTAAAAGAGAACTACGTGGACTATGATTCTATTTGGATATGTAGGCAACTTAATTTTAAGTTTCAAACTTAGAATTTCTAAGTTTATTTTTAAATTTAAGCTCAAGTCCAATTTCTTTAAATCCTCCCCAAATTTATTTTTGTAAAGTTTAAAATTTTAAGTTGTAATTGTAATTACTAATTCGATATAGTTCACTTTGTAATTTGTAAATTTGTAATAGTTCAATTAATTTGTAATAGTAGATTACTAGCTTATTTTAAGTTAGAATTACTATTTTTTTGTATTTTGTATTTTGTATTTTATAATAGTTCATTCAATTATTTCTAAGTGTATTTCTTAGAATGTTAGAATTCAAGATACTTAGTTCATACTTAATAGTTAATACTGCAACAATTCAATTAATTCAAAATTATTGTTAGTTGATTTAATTTATTCAAGTTTTCATCTTCATTTTTTCATTGTTTTCAAGAGTCAAATAATAATCTTTAAAGTAAGAATCAAGAGACTAAGATTCTAAGCTATTTCTTTTTGTTTTTTAGTTTTTGTTTTTTAGTTTTTGTTTTTTACTTTTTATTTTTTATTCTTATTCTTTATCATCCTTCTATAAATTCTCACACATCAAACTCAAAAAACTCATACAATTTTCTTAAGCAAAAATGGCTTCTTCTTCTTCATCAACAATAACTTTCCGATGAAAACACTCCACCACCACCACCACCAACACCTACTAATATTCCGATCCCACAACATATTCTTCAATCTTCTCTATTTACGGTTCACTATAGAATCAATTCAAATATGTCAAATGGCTATGGGGTAAATCCTAACGAAATAAAACTTCATTGTAATCATCAGAACAAAAGTTTATCCTTTTAAATGCATGGAGGAGGATATGGAGCTTTGTTAAACATATACAATCAAAGCATCCAGACATGAGTCAATTTGACATGGAAATGGAAATGGTCCAAATGGCAAATGGTGATGAAATTTAATTCTACTTAGACTAGTCTTACTAATTTACCATTGTTATTTTGCATTTTTGGTATTGTACTAATGTTATTGTTATGTTTTAACTTTTAATTATTGTAATGTAATCTTTTAATTTAAATTCTCATATTAACAATAATACAATAATTAATTAAATTTCTCATCTACATTCTTTCAAATTTTAGATCCAAAAAATCAAGAAAAAAAAAAAAAAAAAAAAAGCAGGCTGATTCGAACTGAAAACGCGCGGTTGGTTCTCGGTTCCACCTCTCGAATTTTGGAACCCATGGTTGGAAGAAATGAGCATCCTTTAGTCGGGCAAAGACTTCAGACTTTGCTGCCGCCATCTCTTGTTTGAATGCAAGCACTCAGACTTAATTTTGGATGGATTTTTTACATTGGTATGTTGGGTTTATAGAGCAACAAAATTTCTTACAATATGAGAGAAATAATAAAAAATGGAAATGAAAATGCACAAAATAAAAAGTACTTTACAACAAGTGAAGTATTACTTTTTCAAGAAAATAAATATTATTTTCAAAGAATCCAATCTTCGTGACGCATTTAATTAATTTCGAAAATTCCGCGAACAACTTCAGAAGTTCGATCCAAGAGACGCATCAAACAAATAAAGAAGACGAAAGCAAATAGAAAATAAACAAATATTAGAAAACTCACCAAAGTCGAAGTCAAAGTGGAACCTTTTCCCACAAAAAACTAAATACGCCTCGGTAGTGCTCTCGACTCGACGTAACATTTTCAAAGGTAAACGACTATCGCCTTTACACGCAGATCACCAAGAAAGTAAAAGCTCCATGAATCAAACGACACAAGAACCGGATTGCACTACTATACGCAGATGCACACACTAACTATGTATGTTGTTGAATGGAAAATATTTTTGCAGGATTTTTTTTTCAAGTGTTTTTCAAATCCTTTCTGCCGTGTTTCAACAAAAATATGCATGCCTTTATTTATAGGAATCGCCACCAAGGGGGAGACAAAGCTTAATTAATTGACCGCATTCAAGACCAACATAGATTACACAATAATGACATTTAAATGTCATTTGTAACTTCCGCGAGTTACTCTTGATTTGAACGCCCACTAACCCGTGGACATCCCAGGCGCCCAGATTCATCCAAATTTGAATTCAAACACGCTGGAAAAAAAAACACGTTATGACGTTTTCAACTTCGTGATTTACTTTTCACCACCGAAAAATCGGTTTAAGATTATAAATATACTACTATCATCTACTTCGGAGTATATCGTTTCTATGTCCTTTAATTTTCTCGGGAAATTAAATCAGATGCCTTTTATTTAACTAATTAGTGACGAAAGTGTCCCACACTTTCACTAAACACCAATTAAATTAATTAATTGGTCAAACCAATTTTCCCCAACAGACTCAACACTTAAATCTGTGACTACCCAATCGAGATTTAATTACAAATCTTATCTCTTATGCACAAGTTTATTCAAGAAAAGAGGTGAATCCATTCATAGAGAGTGTTTGATTGGTAATTGTTTCGTCAATATGGAAAGGGCGAATGGTTCTTTTTTAGAAGTGTCGTAGTTCTCTAGTGCTAAAATTGTGAAAGAACTTAAAATTAGGGCGTGTGAAGTTGATTTTGTGTCAAAGATAAAATATCTTGTAACTTCTCCGAGAAAAAATATCGCAAATGGTCCTCAGAAACTTTGCCAAAAATCCACAAATAGTCCTGTAAGTTTTATTTGATCAATTTTATTATTTTAGATTAATTATAAATTTTCCCATTAAAAAAAATTGAAAATTATGGGGAAAAAATTTTAATTATGATGTAAAGCATACAAAATAATGAAAAAAATATTGAAAAATGACGTTCAAAGGAAAGGAAGAGAATAGTATAGGTTTAGACTCGCTACCAACGTAAATCACTAAAATTAGCCACAATAATGAATGAAATTATGATTTTGAAGTTGCGATTCACGATGGAGGGCAATCAAAACATGAAATTAATTGAGGCTTTTATTCCTTGATTAAAGACAGTTAAAATGAGAGTAACGATTTATAGCGTGACGCGAGGAAAAAAAAAGCTAGGTCAATTTTCCGATCAAATTTTAAATTATCCGGTTAAAAAGACTAAAATTGAAACCAAAATGATCAAAATTGATAAAATAAAAAACATACCACCATTTTCGATTCAACCAAATTACTTTGGACCATTTTTATATTTTTTCTAACTTCTCCATTAATGATTGACTAGTCAACCCAAGAAGAATTATGGATAATTACAGAGATAATTACTACTAGGTTTCAAGATGGGAAAATATTCCTTGTAGGTTCCATCCAATTTTTATCATTACTAATAGGCTCCAATTTGTGCTATTAAGACAATAATACCCTCAGAACTCATAAAATTGAAAACACGCTGGCCACTCCCTATTTCTCCTATCTCTATCTCTCTCTCTCTCAAACAATAAACCCCTTTCTCACCCCCACAGAAACTCTCAAATGCCTTCTGCCTCTCCAACCAAGTCGTCTTCCCCATTTCTAAACACATACATCCCAACCACAATCACTTTCGTCCATCCTCGTTGCCAGTCTAAATTCAGGAAGATCTTCTACCGCAGCGCCGCCGCCGGAACCCTAGATCTACGACTGTCGTCACACACACCTGTTGTCGAACTGCCGCCGTGCTCGAAGCCTTGTTTCTATCGCCGGCGAAAAGCCAAAAAAAAAAAAAGACCCAACCCCCGCCTCGGGGCCTCCATGGGCGGCGATGAAGATGGTTGACGTTTTTTTTTTTTTTTTTTTTTAAATTTGGAATTCACGGATTTTTGGAGATTAGAAATGATTTTTTAGTTGAGATTTTTTTGGGTTTATGTGATTTTGTTTTTTTGGATCTATTTTTTTATGTATTTTTTGTTTATGTGATTTTGATTTCTTGGGTGTTGGGTGTTTTCTGATTGTTGGCGAAAATGAAGACGATGCAGGGGTGTTTTGATTGAGTAATCCAGGTGGGTATTGATGAATTCGGAACTAGAAAAGTGGTCTATGTTGTGGAAAAGTGCAGAGCCTATTTGTGTGGGTTTTGATTTTTTAAAATTATGTTCTGGGAATTTTAATTTTCTGGGAAGAAGATGAAGATGGATCTGGCAGGTTTTTTCTGGGTTTTTATTTTCAGATTTTTTATGAAGATGAAGATGATGGATATGAAGATTTGATGTAGATTTGAAGATGGTGGAAGATGGTGGAAGAAGATGGATTTAAAGATTTGATGCAAATTTGAGGATGATGGAAGAATATGAAGATGCAAATTTGAAGATAGTGGAAGAAAATGAAGATGGATTGTAAAGTTTCTGATTTTTTTTTAAAATTTATATGCATATGTGCGCATTTTTTCAAATACGCCATGCACGTATTTTTAATGCGTATGTAATGATATAGATGTAAACGTGAAGAAGATTGAAAATATATAAATTTTCTTCGTGATTTTTGATGAGGATATTTTTTTTTTTATTTTAAATATATAAAATTTTAGATTTAATCGATTTTATATATTAAATTTTGAATGCCAGATACATAAAGATCATCCTATTTTAAATAAAAAGAAAATATTCAAAAAATTATCGAACTCCCTTTTATGCAATACATATAAAAAAATTAGGAATAAAAAAAAAAAAAATAAAGATAAAAAAAAATAAATAGACACAAGAGATGAAAATAGAAACGAAGACAAAAATGTAATGATCGAAAGACTTTAAGGACATTTATGTAATCCAACCACCTTTTGGAATCTTATAATAATGTTTTAAAAAGTTGAAACGTAGTAGTAATAAATAAGGTTAAATGAAACCTAATAATCATTCACTCATAATTCTATGTTATTATGTTGCTATTCAGGTACTCCTTATACTCGGCCATTAATAAAACTCTTTTTACTGATTAAAATAATAAAATAAAAACATTACAAAGTCAAACCTGCCCTTAAATTTGAAAAGTCAACAGGATTGACGGTAAATAAAGCAGGGAGTACAATAAACCCATGGTCGAGCGCACACTGAATCAGGCAAGCAAAGAAGTCTCCTATTTAAAACTCCCTTCCTCGACCAGCATTAGCTTTCGAGGGTTTTGCTAGGTTTTTCTAATTTCTTCATCTCAGAGATTCAAAACCAACAAAAATGGCGTTCGCATCTGCAATTCGTCGCATTCTGAATGGATCATCAGTGCCCTCCCTGAATATACGCTCCCAATTCTCTTCAATTCGTCTCAATTCTACGCTTGCAACTCTGACCTCTCCCAAGCTCTTCATTAGCGGTATGCCTTTCCATCTTGTTGTAGTACAAACTTTACCTACAAAAGAAAAGTTCTGCTGTTGTTCATGCGTAATGCCTTTGTGATTCCTTAGCTTTTTGGTCTATATGTGTAAAATCCTCAGTTTGTCTCAGCGTTATGCATTTTTATATAGGCAATCAGTGTGACAGAATCGGAATTAATTTCTGTTTTTTTTACATGATTTTGCTGAGGAAATGCTAGATGAGAAAAAAATTACTATGAGGAAACGATTTAGTACCAATTGTTGTAAAGTGCATTTGTATGTTGCTAGTAGGTTGCGCGCTATGATTGTAATGGGAAGGAAAACTCGGCCCTTTGTACATACGAATATCACGTTGTCAATAAATATGTTGTTTCTCATAGAACAAATAGCTACTGCATTAACTGTTATGCGTTCCCTCTGTTTTACCACGATGTATCGCATTGAGATTTTTTTGTTCAGTGGTGTTCTTTGGTAACAACTGAAAATGACCATTTTAGCATCATCAAAATCTTTCCATTCCACTTATTACTCGTTGAAAAGCATTAAAATGTGGATTTCAGTTATGGCATCAAATTCAAGATCCATAGTCAAACTTGAATGGATGGGTTAGGTAGCTTCTTATTTTTTGTTTTAATAGCCTTCAACTTTGAGAACACCATGTACATCGGCTCTTCATTCCGTTTCCTCTTGCTGAACCTGCATAAATGCATTATTTGGGTTGAAACAGACAAATGAAAACCATTAGACCAAAATTTTTAAAAAAATGAGTTTTTCAGGCCTTTTTTCCCCTATTACTTGAGTAAGTAGTAGTATTCCAGAACGGTAGAACCTTGTTGGGAAGCTTAAACCATGGCTCTTCTTGAAGGATTTCATCGAGTATAGCAACAAGGCTCCATCCCAATCACGTGCTTCCATATCTGCTTATCACAATTAAGGAGGTCAAATGTGTAGGAAATATGTGATGGAGGGAATCTGTAAGCAAGCATTGGTTGTATTAATTTTGGGTGAGTTGGGGGATATTGATATTTGTCAAGGCATGAGTTAACAAGAAGAGCTTAGAAGCGTTTGTAGTAAAGATGAGTTGATTATTTATTTTAGAAAATCATTTTAATAGGATAAATGATTTGGTGCTGAAAAGTATCTGTGCATCCCATCTATCTCTGGATTTCTTTTTAAATTCTTGATACTTTTTCACATTGGAAAGTATGATCCAATTTATATAGTCATATAACCTCCAGGGTCATGGCTTCACAGATTTAAACTAAATGATTAATATATACAGACATGTATCTGTTTGCTATTTACTCTTTCTATGTCAACTTGATATTTTTAATCTGACTAGCGTATCACATTCATATCCAGTTATAATGTAATATATCTTAAAGATTTTGTAATCATCGTGACACAGGTCTTTCAAGAACCACAAGCGATGAAAAGTTGTACGAGGCATTTGCTCCATTCGGCAAGCTTCTTGAGGGTAAGCACTAAGCAGTTTGCACTTTAATTTGAGAGAATTGCAAAATTGATCCCATGTTTATTAGGTGTTGGCAATTTTAGGCCATACTAATTATTTTTCTCAATCAAGTCCCATAACTTTCTAAATGATGCAATCTTAGTCCTATGTTGACAATTTTTTTGTTTTAGGAGGATAATATGTGAATATTCAATTGAAATTAATATGTTGAGGTCTCACTGTGCCACATTAGCGTTGCCAAGTCAATTAGTCCGATTGCTACATGGAATTCCGGCGGCTCACGCAGGAGGCACATGCAAAACAGGATTGTAGGACACTCCTACTTGAGGCAAAAAAATATAGGACTAAAATTGCCAAAAATTAAATCACATGGGAAAAAAATCAACAACACTCAATAAATACATGAATAATTATGCAATTCCTTCATTTAATTTAGCCATTTAGGCAGCGTTTCATTTTTAATCTATGATGATTAAACCCCTAAACTTTTATTTCGTTGGTTATCCAGCAAAAGTTATCACCGATAGAGGCTCTGGAAGATCAAAGGGGTTCGGTTTTGTCACTTATGAAAGCATAGATGAAGCTGAGAAAGCAAGGGAAGGAATGAACGCCAAGTTCCTTGATGGTTGGGTAATCTTTGTCGATCCAGCCAGGCCTAGGGAAGCCCAGCCTCGCCCACCTCCTCGCCAACAAAATGAAACAGGGTTCACAACGAACAAGACGGTTGGATGGACTGGTTATTGAATTATAGAGTGTGTTTGCAAACACAAGTGGAGGGGGCATAATCACTTATTTTTAAACTGCCCCCTCACAGGCTTTAGCTTCTGAGAATCACTTATGTTTGTGGGTAGAGTTTTGCAAACACCCCCTTATTTTTGGTATCGAAAATTCCTTCACTGTATTTGGCAGAAACATATAGGAATACAATTTGCAATAGGTGGTGGAACTATTCATTTCTGGAGGTATACCAGAATCTGTGAAGAAGTGGTTTGTAAACAAAAAAGGGACTTGTGGCTTAATGGCAGACACCAAATACTATTTCAGTCTTTTCTCGGTTTATTTTTATTTATTTATAATTTATGCAAAGATTAATTCTATGAACATACATTGTCAAAAAATATTATTATGAAACATGAATACCTTTTCAAAGATGCTGGATAGAGAAGAGAGAAATAAAAACATTTTATTATTGATATGTGAATGAATTAATAGGATTCACAAAAAAATGTAGTGTGTTCAATCATTATGCAAAATGGTTGTAAAATAGTAATTCATCCATTCTGCTTGAACATTTCCTTATTTAATCAAACAGTTACGATGTTGTGTCCATAATAATTCGGGGCTCAAGGCTCAATCCTGAGATGCGCTAAACCCCAACTTTATAGAATGACGAGTTGTTCACCTTGATCGAACCAAGAGGCTCTTTTGCCTCATTATGAGCTCGTTGACCCGTGGCTTAGCTCTCCGCTTGAGTAAGCCTTGAGGGCAATTCCGACCTTGAAGCTTACAGGATAGACAACCTAGTTATGAACGAGGTCTTCAAAATGAACATCTAGAATTAAATGTGATGAGACATGGTACAAAGTGCAGAGAGCGTAATATCTTCCTAAAAGGTTAAAATGGTCATCATATCGACACAAGTCATCGATATAACATTTCAAGTATCTATTTCTAGGAATGAGAAGAGGAGTTTAAGCGGAGATCCCGAGATTTGTCCGGTATCACCCATCGAACAAAAGGCGAGTCGAAATGACCTCCCATAGAATACATGACGGTTATGATCTTTACATTAAATAATGTTGTAGGCATTAGCAGTTATGAGAAGTGAGAGCATAAAAGGTCTAATAAAAGAATATGGAATTTATTAAAACACACTCATTTTATCAACCACTTTATTTGCATTTATTTCTACTTATTAAATGCACAAGAAACTCATTGGTTGTTCATCATTTGAGCATTTATTGTTTGATTAGCTAAGTACTAAAGCCACAATTCAGCTTTTTTTAATCCCCAATTTAATTAGCTATTAACAAATGGTAGTAAAATAATTCTATCTTTATTACAAAATTCTTTAAAAACATCATAATATATGTATATATACCATTATTTTTTTTCACATTAGTTCGAGAAGAGAGAATATCTTCCTAAAGGTTAAAATGGTCATCATATAAACACAAGTCATCGATATAACATTTCAAGTATCTATTTCTAGGAATGAGAAGAGAGTTTAGCGGAGATCTCCGAGATTTGTCCTCAGTATCACCCATCGAACAAGGCGAAAGCCGGTTTGCGACCTTCCGTAGAGAATACATGACGTTATGATCTTCGACATTAAATAATGTTGTAGGCATTAGCAAAGGGAGAGTGAGACATAAAAGGTCTAATAAAGAATATGAATTTATTAAAACACACTCATTTTATCAACCACTTTATTTGCATTTATTTCTACTTATTAAATGCACAAGAACTCATTGGTTGTTCATCATTTGAGCATTTATTGTTTGATTAGCTAAGTACTTAAAACCACAATTGCTTTTTTTAATCCCCAATTTAATTAGCTATTAACAAATGGTAGTAAAATAATTCTATCTTTTATTACAAAAATTCTTTTAAAACATCATAATATATGTATATATACCATTATTTTTTTCACATTAATTTCAATTCTTCTATCTCCTTTAAATATTATGATATGAAGGAAACATACTTTTGGTGCGACAATTGACATAGTATAGTGTATTTCCTGTACAGTCTTTTTTACATTCTTGGATATAGATACAGAGAGAGAAGTATCAGTTGGTCCTCCTTTGAAAACCTATATTTTAAAACCGGAATCGGAAGTTGAGCCGGACGACCCCAAAAAAAGGTTGGACCGGGGTCGGACCGGTCGGACCGGATTGAGCCGGTATGACGTCATAATAAATATTATATATATATAATATGCATAATTTTTAAAAAAAATCAAAATATAGAGTATGATAAGTGAATATAAATTATCTAAAGTCACTCAAACTTCAAAGTTCAAACTTAAATTTCTAAACATAATAGAAATGTCCATTAACATAAATAATTCCAACTTTCAAATTTCAATTTCCAAACATAATAGAATTGTCATCAACAATACAAAAGTCACAAGTATTAATTTTTATTTTTATTTTTTGATATTTAATTACTTGATATTTAAAATTTCAGAGATCAATACTAATTTTTTTTTCCTTACCCAATAAAATGAAATGGGCAAAAAAAGGGTTGTTATTTTTTTATCCAATGTAATAAATGGGCACCCAAAGAAAATTACTTGATATTTAAAAATGGGCCGAAGGAAACAAAAGGGCCTGCGTTAAAAAACCTAATCTTCCTTCATTCTCTATCATGTTATTCTCCGCTTATTCTTCAATCTACACACACCCTGCCATCCATCCACCACCGACAACCTCTCACGCCACTCCGCTTCTTTCTACCCACGACGATCAGACTACGCATCGTGTCTGGCTGCAACATGACTATCTCCTCAAGCACACACAATGTCACGCAACCCTCTCCTCAGAGGATGCCGAGCGACGCAGCCTCGGCCGCCTTCCCTCCCGGCTCGGGCCGCCTCAGCCCAAGGCTTTTTGTACCATAAAGTAGGGCCGTGAGAGACCGAGAGGTCGCACGTTGGCACCATTTGCCTTCAAAACCGAGCGCCAAGGGGCGGCGCCCCCTTTTTTTTTTTTTTTTTTTTTTTTTTGTGTTGAAACCCATGATTTTCCCAGGTTCAATGGCCCGAAAGGTTTTCGGTTTTGAGGTGGGCGGTCCAATAGCGGTTCTATACACCTCTATTGGGCGCTTTGGGGCGGTTCATCGGTTCGACCCGGTCGATAGGCCGAGTCGGACGATTTTTAAAAACAGAGTGAAAACCCAAACAAGAATCAGATACTCTCTCTCACCTCCATCCTAAAAAGTGTTCTTGGTATTTTTAAATTGTTTATCAATCAATTTTGGCTCGATTTTCATCAATGTTTTTTAAAATCGGACGGTCATTAAATCGGACAATTAATTGGGTCATCGTCTCGAACCGGTTGAACAGACAAAAACCTAATAACTTAAATATTTATTTATCTATTTATATTTACACATAAAACATCATTAAAAAAAAAGAAATTGTTAAAACCTAAATATAAATTTGTTTTTTGGGCCCAAAGTTTGGGTTATTTGATTACTTATTTTGGGGCTAATTACATGTATCTCTGCCCCAACATTCATATAAAGTACAAACCCTACAATTGCAAGTAATCTTTTCTGTCTTAGTTGTTTTTTTTTGCTTGTTTTTTCTCGCTTCCTCTTCAATGAGACCTTCTTCTTACTTTATTTTCGTTTATAATTTCATAAAATTGAGATCTAACCTCACATATATTTTACATATATAATGGTGTTTCGTATTTAAACACTTTATCCATGATTGAGAAAGTCACAAATGTACTATTGTAAGCAATGAAAAAATGTCTATTGTTGTTTTGATTTTTGGTCTTGATTCAAACGATATGTTAAACAATGGTTGGTATTTTTATTTTATTTTTTAATATAAAAAGAACCGGCTCAACGGTGATTCTTTCAACCTTGTTTTGACCGTTTTCAGATTTGGGTCCCCGTCGGGTTTAATCTAAACCTCTCTAAGCTGATAACCGGTCCTGTTAACTTGGTCGGACACGCCGGTCCGTTTAAAAACACTGGTTTTCATTAAGTTTGGTTAAACCGGTTTTGATCTTTACCCTTCAACTTCTAACGTTCCAATCTTTTGAATTTTGCAATGCTTTGGAAATGAAGAAATTATAATACTCCTCTTTTTATTGCCCATTTCTGTCTGTAGCTGCACACCCTTCAAGTCTCTACATGTTTTCTCAATATATCGGAATCCAATTCTCATAGCTCAACAAATCCAAGGTTTGCACTTGTGTCTCCAATCTGTTTGATGAAATGCGTATGCTTTTATACATTGGTATTTTCTTCTATTGTTAGCAGTTGAATTTAATGTTTGCCATTGAACTCTATCCAGTAATTCTTGTTTTTAAACAATAATGAAAGAACCGTAAACTCATGGCAATTCCTGACATTTTAGTACCCCTATGGGAAAAGAAAAAAAGGACCCTATAAAAGAAATGACTACAATTTGAAAATGGCTTAACAAAAAAAATACTTCAAAACAAAAATATCACATTCAAAAGTGTAATAAAAAGTAATGCATAACGTGTTTGAGAAGTTGTTTGTATCAGTTTTGGAAAAAAATTAGCCCAACTTATGCAACTAGGTATATATGAGTGTGTTTTTTTAGAAAATTAGTACGTAATACTTTTTTTTTGGGGGGGGGGAAATTTGGTTGGGACATACTGTGTAGATACATTTGAGTGTTGGTCAATTGCGAATGAAGTGCAGCAGAGTGTTTTGCGCTGCTGGTGAAGATGCGTCAAACAACTACATACCAGCAGCTCCAATAGTATTGCCAGAAGGGCGATGGCATCAGGTTAGTAATTCATATCAAGCTTTTGTTTTGTTTTTGGTGAAGTACATTTTGATGCTCTTTTTAGTTAATATGTAAATTTCTATGTTGTATGTATTGGTGTGTGTGGATTATATATTTATATGTGTGTTCATTCAGGTGTATTATGTAAGTCATTCATCCGGTGCTTTTTAGTTTGAGTCTGAATGCACAGAGTTTTCACTGTATTTGATACAATATTGTTGAAATAGAGAAACATATATTCAGTTGGGTAAAGTTGTTAAGTATTCTATGATCAATATATTAAGAGGTTGCTTGGTTGAATTCTTCAATGGGGAATTGTAATGAGAATTTATTTTTCCATCTACGCCCTCGTGATGAAAAGGGATACGTTGGAGGAAGTGTTGTCTCTCAATGGTGGTTACTGTGCTATACTTTTTGGAATAAGTGGGGGAAAAAAAAGTGATTGTTGGTTAAGAAATAGTGGAATGATTAAGGAGATATGATTATAGGAGAGGAGGTAGTTAATCAGAATGGGTTAATGATTAGTTTATATTGTGTCTCATTGCCTCATATAAAGTATGGTGAAGGTGAATTGATCTTCTTTTAATCCCATTAACCACCACAATTACCAAATGTTCATTCCCATTCCACGTTGAGGAATTTTGAATCAAAAGCGCCCTTCAAATTTTCTCTCTTTTTCATACTATGGTACTCCTCCATCCCACAAAGATAGACATATAGTTATTTTTCACACAGATTAAGAAATGGAAGTTATTATAGTTAGAACATTAAATTTTTTGGTTTGTTTTCCCATTTTCCTTTGTTATATGGATTTGGGAAAAAACAAGATACATTAGATAGGGGCAAAGGATGGAAATGAAACATTAAAATATATTAAATATAGTCACTTACCTGTCTTTGTGGGACGGGCGAAAATAGAAATCAAGCGTATCTTTGTGGGGCGGAGGGAGCACTTGTTTGTCAGAAATCAAGATGCAATAAATTTTGGTTTGTTCAAGACTTATGTGTATGTGAAAGCTGTAGATTCCAGGGGGGGTTACTGCTGCAAAGGGATTCAAAGCTGCTGGGATGTATGGTGGATTGAGAGCAGTAGGAGAGAAGCCTGACCTTGCACTCGTCACTTGTGATGTAGATGCCGTATCTGCAGGTTTTTATCTCCTTATTTCCAGGGTTTGCATACACACACACATGCATATATTTAGCCTCCCTCTTATCTTATACTCATGTATTCTGTTTATAACTTATATTTCGTAGGCACATTTACAACTAATGTGGTTGCTGCTGCCCCTGTGCTATACTGCAAGAAGGCACTGGAAATATCATCAACGGTATGTTACTCAATAAGCCAGCATTCAGGGAGGATGGACTCTACCCTTTGATAAATAAATAAATAAAAGAAAGATATATCATAAATGAAGAAAATATCTTCAGATGACTTAACTGATGTTTGAGCTGTAACATTTCAGGCTCGTGCAGTACTAATAAATGCTGGTCAAGCAAATTCCGCAACGGTAACTTTTCTTGTGCAATTGCTGCTGTTTATTTTGAACATGGGCCTAACTTTTTATTAGAGAGAGCCCGAGGCTTGGTCATGATCTTTATTCTACAAGTTAGATGATGGAGCTGAGATTTCTTAAATTTTTTATAGGGTGATGCAGGTTACCAGGATGTAATAGAATGTTATGATGCCCTGGCTGAGGTATGTCTTTAAAAATATATGTTAATTCGAAAGATGAGTAATATTTCTCTGGTGCAATTCTTACCCAATTTTGACCAAAATATCAACCAAATTGTTTTTTTCTTTATTTTATTTGCAAATCATAGAGAAAAACGTGTTGAAAATTATTAGTTCATGTGATGCAACGTATCAGCTCAAACTATAAAAGTATTAGTTATATGAAAAATACTAATATTATTTAGCCTACAAACTACTAATATTTTTCTTTGTATGAATAATTTTTTGTGAATGAGGCAAAACTTTAGTCAAAATTGCAACGGTGCAATTGGTTCTTAGAAGTTTTTCCTGGTAAGATATGGTGCTTTGAGTACTTTATAACAAATACTAAAATAAATGTTAACTTCTTAACAAATACAGTTGCTGCAACTCTACCCGAACCAAGTTTTGATTGAATCCACTGGTGTGATTGGCAAACGTATCAAGAAGGTAAATTCCTAGTCATCATTATTATGTATGTATTCAGACTTATGCTGGATGCATGAATGTATTTATTTATTTTAATTCTTTGTCACATGTAGGAGGCTCTTCTCAAGTCACTCCCAGATTTAGTAAA
Organism: Stenogyne calaminthoides; assembly: GCA_037126765.1. NCBI lineage: Eukaryota > Viridiplantae > Streptophyta > Magnoliopsida > Lamiales > Lamiaceae > Stenogyne > Stenogyne calaminthoides. Next base: position 37,777,289 of record JBBCBC010000010.1, read on the forward strand.
CATGCTATCACCAACTGTTCATGGGTAATTTTCTAAATGGATATATTATAAATCCAATTGTTCTCTAATTGAGATGACAAATAGATATTTAAGATATTCGTTACTATCCAAAAAAATCTGCATTTCTATTCCCTTTTTTGCTTTACACATTCTGAAAATTGTAGCTTTATTTTTCCAGTGCAGACTCTGCTTCTGTAGCAATAACCACAACGGATCTTGTGAGAAAAAGTGTTGCAATAGAATCCGAGGTGTGTTGAATTCTTTTATCCATGCCATTTGTGATTGATACTGAATTTGATTATTCTTTTTAGCCAAATTTTATTTCAAAAATGTTTGAAAAACAAATTTCAAAGTAAACTATCAAATCTGTATGTATATTATTTATTTATCATATTATAATTTTGTAAGTAGAAATAAATGACAAATATGAAATATTACGCATACATATAAAACATACTCCATAAATTACAACATTATCCTGTCTTTCTTTCTGAACTTCAGGTTGGAGGAAAACAAATAAAAGTAGGTGGCATGGCAAGGGTTCGGGATGATCCATCCGAACATGGCTCTAATGTTTGGGAATTGGTTTTTTTGATATATTTTTTTTTTCTGTGTATAGGAATAAAGAATAACTAAATAATACCTTGTAATGATTTAATTTTTGCAGGTTATTACGACTGATGCCTCAGTTACAAGTGATGTGTGGCTCAAAATGGTGTGAGTTGCTGTGGAGCGTAGTTTTAATCAAATTACTGTAAGTGTCAAACTTTATTGTATTTTCTTCCAAAGAGTTATTTGGTGAGATTTAAAGCTTATTTGAAGATGTTTATTTATTTGGCAGGTAGATGGAGATACCAGTACTAATGATTGCGTGATTGCTTTGGCTAGCGGCCTTTCAGGAGCAAATAAGATATCTTCTTTTGATAATGCAGATGCACAACATCTGCAAGCATGTCTTGATGCTGTAAGTGTATTCATTTCCCATAATCAGTTGTAATATAATTTTATTATAATTAAATTTCGTGTTTGTATAGACATATACTGATTGTCAAACTACAATCAGATGATCAAAGCTGTCAAAAATCAGATTTGTGTGTTTGCAGGATAGTTTATTGTGGATAAAGATGAGGTTGTATTTTAGTTTTAGGGTCTGTTTGGATATTTATTCATGGAGCTGTTACCAAGTAGTCATCGTTGTGATTAAACTATCATCCGTAAATAGAATGTAATATGTGTTTCAAAGTTATTTGATTTGAAAAAGCTGTGTGTTTAACGTAGTGTTGGTAACGTGTCTTTGACAGGTAATGCAAGGTCTTGCAAAATCAATAGCTTGGATGGTGAAGGAGCAACATGCTTGATTGAGGTTTTGCAAAATAATTATTACAAATGTTTTTATAACATATGCATGTATTACAAATGTTTTATAATAATTGTAGGTGGTAGTATATGGAGCAGGCATTGAAGCTGAAGCAGCAAAAGGTTGCTCGATCAGTCGCATCTTCCTCACTCACAAAGGCACGTAGTGACTGATATTATATGTGATGATGGAGTAGGTAGTTTCCATTTTCAGATTTTTGAATTGCTTGTGTTATGTATTTAGGCTGCAGTATACGGAGAGACCCAAATTGGGGGCCTATAGCTTGTGCTGCCGGTTATGCAGGTGTTGCATTCGATCAGAATAAACTCCGAATACAGCTTTGTGATATTCTGTTAA